>SJYV01049011.1:0-92456 GCA_006410875.1 Neotragus pygmaeus | reverse complement strand
TAGCATCATTCCTTCCAAAGAAATCCCAGGGCTGATCTCCTTTAGAATGGATTGGCTGTATCTCCTTGCAATCCAAGGGACTCTCATGAGTCTTCTCCAACACTACAGTTGAAAAGCATCAATTCTTCAGCACTCAGCCTTCTTCACAGTCCAACTCTCACATCCATACATGACCACAGGAAAAACCATAGCCTTGACTAGACGGACCTTAGTCGGCAAAGTAATGTTTCTGCTTTTGAATATGCTTTCTAGGTTGGTCATAACTTTTCTTCCAAGGAGTAAGCGTCTTTTAATTTTATGGCTGCATTCACCATCTGCAGTGATTTTGGAGCCCCCCAAAATAATGTCTGACACTGTTTCCACTGTTCCCCATCTCTCTAACAAAACTTTGTCTCCAAGAGCCCTAAGCCAGCAGAAAAAATGTACTCTTTTAGCTTTTGCCCACCAGACAATATTCCAGAGATCTCAGGAGTAAAAGTAGTGCTACATTTGGAGCTATTCTAATTCTCAATCTTGCCAGAGTTATTCTCTGCCAGTTTCTCATTCTCACAGGGGAGTTTCCCTGTTTTGGCTCAGCGTAAACTTTAAAGATGATGGCTGGCTCTTTTCACCACTTCCCTCACTAAAAGGAACTTTTCCTCACTGAACTTTTGGTTTATCTAGCCTTTATTGTGTCTCCATTTTTTTAAAAGGTTCTCATATATAGTATTTGCAAGTTTTCTGTGTTTTGATGTGTTGCAGTTGGAATATTCAGCTACCATAATGTATTGAAGTTTATGCACACGTAGAAGTAAATAGTATTACTTGACATTTTTTATTTTTATTATATTTTGCTAGTATACTTGATAAATTTTCATTGAGTGTTAAACATTTTATATTAAAAAGTGTAAAGGCTCTCAATGATCTTAACTTCCAACAGATATTTATTTTTGCTTCTGACAAATTGTCAGAATAAATATAAATTCACCCTGATACAATATAGATTTGGCCTGATTTGAACCTGAGTTCTGTCTTTGAGAGAAAGTATATTTCCAGGTTATACTTTCTCCAAGGAAGTAGCTCTTCTGTTGCTGTTCAGTTGCCTAGTCATATCCGACTCTTTGTGACCCCATGGGCTGCAGCACGTCAGGCCTCCTTGACCCTCACCATCTCCAGAAGTACTTCTTTAGGGGATCCTAAAGAGAGCTTGGCTGTTGTCCAGGCCCTCTTCTCTTTAGATTTTCCTAGATTCTAATTTTCTATTATTTTCATAATTTCTACTTAGCTCCCCAGTCTTTAGCCATCATTTATGGTTGAGTTTCTCAGTCTCTTAGCTACACCTTCAGTTCAGTTCAGTTCAGTCACTAAGTCGTGTCTGACTCTTTGCAACCCCATGAATTGCAGCATGCCAGACCTCCCTGTCCATCACCAACTCCCAGAGTCTACCCAAACCAATGTCCATCGAATCAGTGATGCCATCAAACCATCTCATCCTCTGTTGTCCCCTTCTCCTCCTGCCCTCAATCTTAGAAGCTACATCTTAGAAGCTGGAGAATTGGTCACGAGGAAAAACAATGATGATGGCTTGACTTATTTCTCTGATGGTACTTTTTTTCTGAGAATTTTGCCCCCAAATCCCAACTACCTTAATAGTTCTTGGGTGCCCTCAACACATTTTTTAAATTGTCATGTTATCCTTCTTTTTCTTAGTTGAAGAATGTGTCTAGTCCATCAGTGCCAAAGGCAAAGGCATACTCTCTGAACTTTTATAACCTAAGCACCCTTTCCAGGTCAATACCTGTACTCTAAACTGACTGTTTTAACCTACAAAGTAAGTATTGCTGGGCTTTCACATCTCAAACATATTCTTTCTCTAAATCTCACACATGTCCATTATTTTGGAATAGTCAAACAGCCTTGCAAATAGCTATGAAAAGAAGAGAAACAAAAGCAAAGGAGAAAAGGAAAGGTATATCCAGTTGAATGCAGAGTTCCAAAGAATAGCAAGGAGAGATAAGAAAGTCTTCCTCAGAGATCAAATCAAAGAAATAGAGGAAAACAAGAATAGGAAAGACTAGAGATCACTTCAAGAAAATTACAGATACCAAGGGAAAATTTCATGCAAAGATGGGCTCAATAAAAGACAGAAATAGTATGGACCTAACAGAAGCAGAAATATTAAAAAGAGGTGGCAAGAATCAGAAGAACTATACAAAATGATCTTCATGAACAGATAATCATAATGGTGTGATCACTCACCTAGACCCAGACATCCTGGAATGTGAAGTCAAGTGGGCCTTACAAAGCATCACTACGAACAACGCTAGTGGAGGTGATGGAATTCGAGTTGAGCTATTCCAAATCCTAAAAGACGATGCTGTGAAAGTGCTGCACTCAATATGCCAGAAAATATGAAAAACTCAGCAGTTGTCACAGAACTGGAAAAGATCAGTTTTCATTCCAATCCCAAAGAAAGACAATGCCAAAGAATGCTCAAACTACCTCACAATTGCACTCATCTCACACGCTAGTAAAGTAATGCTCAAAATTCTCCAAGCAAGGATGCAGCAATACATTAACTGTGAACTTCCAGATGTTCAAGGTGGTTTTAGAAAAGGCAGAGGAACCAGGGATCAAATTGCCAACATCTGCTGGATCATCAAAAAAGCAAGAGAGTTCCAGAAAAACATCTATTTCTGTTTATTGACTATACCAAAGATTTTAACTGTGTGGATCACAATAAACTATGGAAAATTCTGAAAGAGATGGGAATACCACCAGACCACCTGACCTCCCTCTTGAGAAATCTGTATGCAGGTCAGGAAGCAACAGTTAGAACTGGATATGGAAAAACATACTGGCTCCAAATTGGGAAAGGAGTACGTCAAGGCTATATGTTGTCACCCTGCTGATTTAACTTACATGCAGAATACATTATGAGAAACGCTTGTCTAGATAAAGCACAAGCTTGAATCAAGAATGCCAAGAGAAATATAAATAACCTCAGATATGCAGATGACACCACCCATATGGCAGAAATTGAAGAACTAAAGAGCGTCTTGATGAAAATGAAAGAGGAGAGTAAAAAAGTTTTCTTAAAGCTCAACATTCAGAAAACTAATATCATGGCATCCGTTCCCATCACTTCATGGCAAATAGATGGGGAAACAGTGGAAGCAGTGGCTGACTTTATTTTGGGGGGGCTCCAAAATCATGCAGATGGTGATTGAAGCCATGAAATTAAAAGACACTGACTCCTTGGAAGGAAATTTATGACCAACCTAGACAGCACATTAAAAAGCAGAGACATTACTTTGTCAACAAAAGTCTGTCTAATCAAGGCTATGGTTTTTCCAGTAGTCATGTATGGATGTGATAGTGGGACTATAAATAAAGCTAAGGGCAGAATTGATGCTTTTGAACTGTGCTGCTGGAGGAGACTCTTGAGATTCCCTTGGACTACAAGGAAATCAAGTCAGTCCATCCTAAAGGAGATCAGTCCTGAGAGTTCATTGGAAGGACTGAGGTTAAAGCTGAATACTTTGGCTGCCTGATACGAAGAGCTGACTCATTGGAAAATACCCTGATACTGGGAAAGATTGAAGGTGGGAGAAGAAAGGGATGACAGAGGATGAGATGGTTGGATGGCATCTCCAACTCAATGAACATTAGTTTGGGTAAACTCTGTGAGTTGATGGTGGATAGGGAGGCCTGACATGCTGTGGTCCATGGGGTCACAAAGAGTCAGACATGACTGAGTGACTAAACTGAATCTGAAACAGCCATATAGATGATCTTACAAGTAACCAAGTTCTATACTCTATATTTTCTCAGCTTCTCTTCATAAACCTCATTCCAGAGCCATACACATCAATTCATAACCATGGCCACATCATGAATCTTTTTATCATATGGAATTTTTACACGTTAATTTTAAAACCAATAACCAACTTTTTGATTTTTATCTTCTGTTTGTTTACTTCCTCCATCTTGCTACATCTGCTATAAATTTCAAAGAATTTTATTGATTCTTCAATTTCCTCTATGCTTCATATTTTTGGAATTCGATTTCTATAATGCTAAACTTGTAGAACATGGTTATTAGTTGAAAGAATTCTGTTATTTTATAATAATTATGTGGGGAAAGCAATGGCACCCCACTCCAGTACTCTTGCCTGGAAAATCCCATGGACGGAAGAACCTGGTAGGTTGCAATCCATGGGGTCACTGAGGGTTGAACACTACTGAGCAACTTGGCTTTCACTTTTCACTTTTCACTTTCATGCATTGGAGAAGGAAATGGCAATCCACTCCAGTGTCCTTGCCTAGAGAATCCCAGGGATGGGGGAGCCTGGAGGGCTGCTGTCTATAGGGTAGCACAGAGTCGTACATGACTGAAGTGCCTTAGCAGCATAATAATTATGAATATCCTAATGTAGATAAATTTCAAAAGTCTTCTCTCTGCTCAAGGATATAGATTATTTTCTAAAAGAATTCACCATTATAGTAATTATTGTTACTACATATTTGATATTGAGAGAGTTAATTGCTAGGTATCTTGATAAGAAGTCTGGGGTCCCTGAGAAGGAGAAAGGGCCCTGGGGTTATTGAAGTGGATATAGGGGTCTGGAATTCTCAAGGAGGAAAGGACAAACATATTTTTCTTCTCTACATTCTTTAGTCTTAGTCACATAGTGGTTTTTTTTTTTTTTTTTTTTAAGCCCTGAACTGATGGTTACACAACAAACAACTCAGTTTAAACTCTGTACTAAAGAGTATATAAAAACAATGTGTCCTGCTTAAGGACAGTTTCTCCTCCCTGAAAAACTTCTGGCTAATACTGTTGTCTTAAAATGTAAATAATGGAAGTGGGTTTAGTAAGATCTTTACAACCTTAAGGCATTCTTTTGATTTATTTTAATAATTGGTGATGGACAGGGAGGCCTGGCATGCTGTGTTTCATGGGGTCCCAAAGAGTTGGACACGACTGAGCAACTGATCTGAACTGAACTGAATAATTAATTGAAAAGTATATAACTCCTTTGCTAACACCAGCAAGGGGGGCACTCTCCATCCCCTTTCTAATGTCTATGTCAGAAGCTTTCTCTGTTTCTTATTTTACTTTAATAAAATTCTGCAACACAAAAGCTCTTGAGTGATCAAGCCTGGTCCCTGGTCCTGAAACTGAATCTTCTTCGGAGATCAAGAATCTGACACCACTCACCATAAGCCATCATCTTGCGGGCTTGTCTGGGATCTTCAGGACAAGGTAAGGACACTCAGAACACTAATCTCTCTGCTTTCTCAGTATGCACATTTTCTGCTTTACTTTACTAACTACAGTGTGCTTGTATGAATGACTGGCACGCCCTGCACAAAGCAAGTGATGAGCCATGCCTGCTCTGTAGTTTCGTGATGCCACATAATGACTGAAGGCGGCCCCGAAAAGGAGAGACTTGATGGGGCTTTATAATGACTTGCCAATACCAAGAAACACCCAAGGTCCCTGCTAGGGGAGCAACCAGAAATGGGCAAAGTGTGTGGACTGAACTTTCCTTTCTCGGTCACCTTTTCCTGGTCTCTTTGACCATTTCATAATCATGTGGGGTATTAGAATTACTAACCTAATCTGTCAAATCATAGACTCTCAAAGGACTTGTAATCCATGCCATTACTCTGTACTTTTATTTAGACTTCAAACTATTTGGATAGGAGCGCCTAGCCTTACTAGGAGCTGAAAGTTACACGAGCATGTTTGGGAGTGAGGCGGAGCTCTAGTTCCAGAAATGAGTCTCAAGCTAGAGGTCAGCGCTGCCTGCCTCAGGGGCCAGCAACCTGAAAGTGAGTCTTTGTCACAGCTCTGTCTCCTGTCTATGTGAACAGAAGCTCTGCTGGTGATCATGAGGTTTTTGAGGACACCGATTAGGAATTGCAGTATCTGGTCATATTGGAAATTCAATGGGCTCCTCCCTTGGTAGTGCTAGCTCTTAATGGACCAGCGCAGGCTCTCTGATGGATTTGGTCTCAACTCCTTATATATTACTTTCTGTGTAATCCATGAAAATGAACTGGAAGGATTGGTCCTAGTAGCTCGAGGACAAAACTCACTTTTTCCTTGCTGGCCAACCCTCCACCACCTCTTTTACTATCACATATACTGGTGTGGTGACACTCAAGAAGGACATCTTGGTTGTTGTTGGTCCCTTTATGACTCACCATTTCTACTGCTGTCAGGACTATACTCAGGAATGTGCACATGTAATATGGATGCTTCCCCTAGTAGTTCTAGCTTGGGAAACAGTCTTGGAAACTACTCTGACAAATCAAACAAAGATCTTTATGGTAAAGAACTAGAAATCCGTCTTGCAAGTTTACTGCTGGTGCATCTCCATCCCGCCTCGGTGGTAGAACTGGGAGGGACCAGTAAGATGCCAGCGTTGGTAAGGGACAGACCAAGTCTGACCAGGGAAAGAAAGCATTGGTGGGGAGTCTGTCTGCACCTCCATCTAGAGCAGGGAAGGATGTTTCGAATGGAAAAAGCCACAGCTGTGGATGCTGCTTTTTTTTTTTTCTCTCTCTTATAGATGAGAGCTAGCTGTTCCAAAACCATTCCTTTAAAATGTATTTTTTTAAATTTATGACCCTGTTCAAACTCGGGGTCTTAAATTTTTCCGTACGGACTAGAAGAAGACACTATGACTTACCGGTGTCATAGGAAACCTTCTACCCCTTGTGACTAGACAACTTCCTAGAGTTAATAATGATAAAATATCGGTTTAACCAAGACATCTTTTATTCACTTTACCCATCTTCACGGTATACACAAACGGAAATAGAGAGACTTTCTGTACGGTCCGAATACAGGATTCCCACACTTTGGAAGTCGAATAAGGAAGGAGATGAAACGGGGACATAGACCCTTAAGGTTGACTTGTCCAACTCTTGATCCCCAAGGTCCTCCCCAACGGAGTCAGAACCATCTTTAAGGTTGTCATGGTTAACGCTAGCTCTGATAAATCTCTTTGGTCTTTTTTTGGATCTTCTGAAAAGCCCTGATTGAAATGAAATACTTGAATGAACCTCTGATGTAATGTATGTCTTGGGACAGACACTGACTCCTGACTTGAGAACTAGAGTTTTGGGGGAAGCTACTACTTTTGGAGAGAAATGGCTTGAATGTGAGACAAGGGGAAAGAAGGAACATGAAATAGCCCTCCTTCCTACTAAGAGTCAAGTAGTTCCAATAAGAGAGTCACTTTGTCGGATGTATTCTTCAAGGACTTAACCAAGCACATGCTGAGATTTTAAATGCTAAGTTATTTGACATAGAGCAGAGAGAAAAGGAAACTCCTAATAAACTCCAAGTATAGAATACAGGAGGCTCTCCACAAGTTTACAGACATTGATCTTGAAAGTGCAGAGGGAGGAATGATCTTAAAAGATAAATTTCTCACTTAGTCAGCTCTAGATATCTGCTGTAAGTTATGAAAACAGGTGTTTGGACCAAATCAGTCTTTAGATAAACTGTTACAGCTGACTCAGATGATATATTATGGTAGAGAATAAGAGGAGGAAGATATGAGATAAAAAGAACCAGCCAAAAGACTGAAGCCCCAACAATGGCTGTTAGACCTGCTCTGAAACAGCCTGAGTAAAATGCCCAGAAGGACCCAGGTAAAAAGAGATGGGCTTGCTATTACTGTGGAAAGGAGGAGCATTTCAAGCAGGACTGCCTTCAGGCATCAAAGACCCACCTGGCTCCATGACTGGTCTGTAAAGGACCACACTGGAGAAGAGACAGCCCTCTGAGGTGTAGGGCTCAGGAGTCTTACTCACAAGGCAAATGGGACTGAAGGTGCCCGGGGGTCCCCACACAAGCCCCCATCCTAATAACTCCTGAGGAACCCTGGGTATTCATAACCATGAAGGACCAATCAGTCAATTTTCTTTTGGACACTGGGGCAACTTTCTGCTCACTAAAGCCTGTGATCTGATTTCCTCCCTATCCACTACCGTATGCTTGGGATGAGCTTGGGATGAGCCAAGCACTTTTATGTCAGTTATCCTTTAAGTTACAACTGGGACTCTGTGCTATGTTCAAGAGTTTCTAATCATGCCAGAGTCTCCCTCACCCCTACTGGGGAGGGATATACTAAACAAGGTCCAGGCCTCTGTTTTCATGATTATGGAACCAGGTCTTTTTTAATGGCACAAACTTTAAATCCTAGTATATGGGCTGATGGAAAAACTGTGTGTTGAACACAAAACGCTATTCTTGCCTTTATCAAGCTCAATGACCCTCACCTATTTTCCCATCAAAATGCCGGAAGTTAATGAATGGGCAAAATTTTACTGTACTGACTTCTCATGATATAAGTGGGATCTTAAACTCTAAAGCTCCGAGCAACAATGCTCCGTCTTTAAAGATGCTGTAATTCAAGGGCGTCAAAAGTTATAGGAACAGAATATCACTTACAATGTTCCTGGAGACCCCAATCTTCATGAAAGATTGAAAAGGCTAATGCCATTATTAAAAGACACCCATGTAAGCTAACTCAGGAAACATAAGACAGTTGATTTAAAGTTTTACTCATAGCTTTAATGAGGGCTCAAACTGACTCTAAGAAGAAGGGACTATCTCTATGACAGACTGTTTTTGTGCACAGATATTGTCATTGATCCTGAAGCCTTAAAATTAGCTATGTGACTCAGCTTTTAGCTTTTCAGCAGACATTACTGGAAAGTTAACTCATGACCCAGCCTTTGAGTCAAACAAGCCACTGTTTGAACCAGGAACTAAGATGGGCCTGAGGTCTAGGTGGGCTTGCTTATGCTGACTCCAAAAGGCTTGCTTCTGGTGACTTTTGCTGAGTCTGCCATTTGACCCTCAAGACAGTGCCTTCCTGTCCTGGACTCATTCCTATGCTGCATTCCACAATTGCTGGGTCTTCAGAACACTCTCCTCCTCTTCAATTGAAGACTTCCCATGGTAGGTTTCTCCACTTCAAGGAAAGGACTTTCTTCAACTTTAAGAATACTGTCACCAACAACAGTCATATGTGATGATTCTTCTTGATCTGATGACATCTAATAATCCTAAAATGGACTGATGTAACTATGAACATAATGTAACTTTTAATTATGATTATGTATTAACTCGGTTTAATGACCATTTTGCCTTACATCTGTAACTGTAAAATGGGGTTTGCTTGTAATCATCTGAAAGCTTTTAAGTTACAAATGGTTCTCCAGGTGCCTATGAGTGCCACAACCTCCTCCAACTATTACGTGTGGCCCCTGGATCAGAGACCCTCAATATGAGGGTTAAGAGAATATGTTGCCTCAACAATTTAGGGACCATGCCATTCAACAGCAGAAAGTAGTTATAGAATGAAAATGATGCTCCCTTCCCTTGGCAACATAATTCTCCTAAAAGAAAAGTGGGAAATGAGAGAATCAATTCCCAGGCAGGTTGATAAGAAGTCCAGGGTCCCCAAGGAGGAGAAAGGGGTCTGGGGCTCTTGAAGCAGAGATAGGGGTCTGAAATTCTCAAGGAGGAGGAAAGGACAAACATCATCTTCTTCTCTACATTCCTTAGTCTTAGTAACATAAAACCATTTTTTCTTTAAACCTGGAACTGATGATTACACAACACAGTTTAAACTCTGTACTAAGGATTACATTTTCCATGGGGATGGTCTTGATCCCTGTCTCCTGCACAATGTCAAGAACCTCCGTCCATAGTTTATCATGCACTCTGTCTATCAGATCTAGTCCCTTAAATCTATTTCTCACTTCCACTGTATAATCATAAGGGATTTGATTTAGGTCAGACCTGAATGGTCCAGTGGTTTTCCCTACTTTCTTCAATTTAAGTCTGAATTTGGCAATAAGAAGTTCACAATCTGAGCCACAGTCATCTTCCAGTCTTGTTTTTTCAAGGTTGACCATCTTTGGCTCCAAAGAATATAATCAATCTGATTTCAGTGTTGACCATCTGGTGATGTCCATGTGTAGAGTTTTCCCTTGTGTTGTTGAAAGAGGGTATTTGCTATGACCAGTGCGTTCTCTTGGCAAAACTCTATTAGCATTTGCCCTGCTTCATTCTGTACTCCAAGGCCAAATTTACCTATTACTCCAGGTGTTTCTTGATTTCCTACTTTTGCATTCCAGTCCCCTATAATGAAAAGGACATCTTTTTTGGCTGTTAGTTCTAAAAGGTCTTGTAGGTCTTCATAGAACCATTCAACTTCAGCTTCTTCAGTATTACTGTTTGGGGCATAGACTTGGATTACCGTGATATTGAATGATTTGCCTTGGAAATGAACAGAGATCATTCTGTTGTTTTTGAGATTGCATCCAAGTACTGCATTTCAGACTCTTTTGTCAACCATGATGGCTACTCCATTTCTTCTGAGGGATTCCTGCCCACAGTAGTAGATATAATGGTCTTCTGAGTTAAATTCACCCATTCCAGTCCATTTTAGTTTGCTGATTCCTACAATGTCGACGTTCACTCTTGCCATCTACTGTTTGACCACTTCCAATTTGGCTTGATTCATGGAAATGACTTTCCTATGCAATATTGCTCTTTTGATTCCAGAAATAAATAGATGCTTACTCCATGGAAGGAAAGTTATGACCAACCTAGATAGCATATTGAAAAGCAGAGATATTACTTTGCCAACAAAGGTCCGTCTAGTCAAGGCTTTGGTATTTCCAGTTATCATGTATGGATATGAGAGTTGTACTGTGAAGAAAGCTGAGCACCGAAGAATTGATGCTTTTGAACTGTGGTGTTGGAGAAGACTCTTGAGAGTCCCTTGGATTGTAAGAAGATCCAACCAGTCCATCCTAAAGGAGATCAGTCCTGTGTATTCATTGGAAGGAATGATGCTAAAGCTGAAACTCCAGTACTTTGCCCACCTCATGCAAAGAGTTGACTCACTGGAAAAGACCCTGACTCTGGGAGGAATTGGGGGCAGGAGGAGAAGGAGATGACAGAAGATGAGTTGGATGAATGGCATCACTGACTCGATGGACATGAGTTTGAGTGAATTCCGGGAGTTGGTGATGGACAGGGAGGCCTGATGTGCTGTGATTCATGCAGTCGCAAAGAGTCAGACAGGACTGAGTGACTGAACTGAACTGAAGGATTATATAACAACAATATATCCCCCTTGAGGACAGTTTCTCCTTCCTGGAAAACGTCTGGTTAATCCTGTTATCTTAAAATATAAATTATGGGAATGGGTCTAGTAAGAGCTTTACAACCATAAGACATTCTTTTGATTTATTGTAATGATTAATTAAAAGGTATGTAACTCCCTTTCTAACACCAGCGTTGGGGGCACTCTCCGTCCCCCTTCTGATGTCTATGTCAGAAGATTTTTCTGTCTCTTTTTATACTTTAATAAAATTCTACAACCCCAAAGCTTTTGAGTGATCAAGCCTGGTCCCTGGTTCCGAAGCTAAATCTTCTTTGGAGATCAAGAATCTGACACTGTAAGCTGTCAATGTCTTTAGCATAATGTCTTAACAAAGTTTATGCTTACCATTTAAACAAAGGTTTTCTGGTTGCCACTTGCCAGTTCACATACCAAGAGTCTAATGATTATGTGTGTGCCAGAATTAATGGGAAAAGTTGAGGCTACTACTGAGCATACAGATAAAATCAAGCACTGCAGAAAATATAAAGAGGTAATTGTCAAAGAATCAGGCAGGTTTTAGACAGTATGAGACAGGCTGCTCATAAATCATAAAGTTGGCAGGAAAGAATAGAGAGGAGCTTGTAGTTATTTTGAAATATTAGGAAATTATCTTGGAATCTTAAAAAGAAAGTCAAAGAATTGCATACCTGGAGTAAACACATAGATTTTATGGCATGTTAAGGTTATTTTTGGACAACAGAGGATGAGACGGTTGGATGGCATCACCAACTCAATGGACATAGGTTTGAGTGGACTCCAGGAGTTGATGATGGACAGGGAGGCTTGCAGTGCTGTGGTTCATGGAGTTGCAAAGAGTCAGACATGACTGAGTGACTGAAGGTTATTTTAATATGAGTGTTTTAAGAAGACTATATAAAATTATTGAGAGAAAAAAATCCTATATTTATTTTTTTCTGTTTCTGAATCCAATAAAATGTCTTAAAAGACATACAAAAGTTAGAGTTCAAAATTTGATTTGTATCATCATAAGCACCTAAATATGTAAACTGAGAACAGTTGAATAAAATCTAACAGCTTCATATCATATAAGCTAATCCATAAACTATGTTTTCACATTGAATAAATAGATACATAATTTTCTTTTTGAGGAAAAGAAAAAAAAAAAAAAACAACTTGTAAACAGACACATATCTATTTACTTCCTCCAGCAAAGGAGTATTAGATATCCAGTAAGCAATTATAGTGGAGAAGAAAATTGCAACCCACTCCAGTACTCTTGCCTGGAATATTCCATGGACAGAGGAGCCTAGTAGGCTAAAGTCCAGGGGGTTGCAAAGAGTCAGACATGACTGAATGACTTCATTAAGCAGTTACAGATATCCAGTAAGATATCCAGTAAGCAGTATTAGATATCCAGTAAACAAATAATTCTGATGACTATAGGAAGCTTTTTAATTAGAAGCAGTAACTTGAGAATCTGAGATAAAATTCTCTCTGTCATTTATTAGCTATGCAATAAATCCTAATCTTATAGTTTCTCAATTTTCTCTACCTGTAAGATGGATAAAATGACATTAATGATTGGGAGAATTAAATTCAATACTAATAATATGTCTAATACTATGCTTGGTACACAGTATGTGTACAAAGGAAAAACTAAGAAGTAAAAAAAAAAAAAATCCAAAAGTAATAAATGTAAATGAGTACCAAAACTGATAAATAAGGATTATGTAGGAGAATTTGAATGAGACAGTTCATGTGTACAGGATCATAATATTTCCTTAGATGTTATTTTTCAAAATAAGCAAAAATGTAACACAGAAGAGTTGTAGGCTGATTTTTTTTAGAAAATTAAAGTATCTCCTTTTTATTTTACTTAGTTTAGCCAAAATAAATGAAACAAACAAAAAAAAGGGATAATCAAGAAAGGATTAATTGTAAGGTTTGACTGAAAAAAAGGGCTTAATTTATCTCATTGTGACATAATCTTAATATTTTCATTTGAAGAGATGTTTGTTTCTCACAAAATTTATAGTTTTTTGACTGTCCTACAAAATAGGGATGCTAACGCTGGCATTATATACAGAAGTGCACTCATAAATATTTAATAACCTACTTTCCAAACTGGGGAAGTAGTGATGTATAACATTTTCTGAGCTCAATACTTCCCCCACAGCTGATTTCAAGCTACAAATGTAGTGTTGGCTAGTTCACAAAAGACCAAAACATTTAACAATTGTCTATCACCAGGTAGTAAAAGCCGGCTTCTATTTTTTATATCATATAGGTACGTCTTAACAATTTATACTTAAACAGTTCATACTTATTTTGTTGAACCTATCCTCAATTTATTCTTTATGGATACCCTATTTTCATTTGCTTATATAAGCTTTGTATAGCTTAATTACTGATGATTTGATAATGTAGATTACCTTGAGGATTAGCTGTAAAGTATAAAGAAATATATTCTCTCATGGAAAGAAATCAAGGGCTTCCTATTCCAAGAGTATCATCAAAAGTCAGCTCAAGTTGAGATATGGGATTTGGATACTTTCCTTAAAATTAATAATTCAGTTAAATCATTGGGGCAACAGTTCAGAAGTCTTGATCTTTAAAACTAAAACAATTCCAGCTTTTTCCTTAAATTTCATTTTCCATGGGTTAGAAGAGAAAATAAAAATAAATTGAAGAGGATGAGACTCTTAATACAGGAAAAAACACTGCTTATGTTGTACAATCAGTTTCTGCCTCATGACTTAACCAAACAGAGAGAACATGAAAACCATAAAGTTCTCAACTATTAATATCATTATCCAGTCAGGTGTCTCTGTTGCTAATAGAAACTTCTAGGAACATGCCATGGGTAGCTTCTGCAATTTTTCCTGATGTTAGCTTTAAAAGTTCAACTTCCTAATTTAAAACAGAAGACATGTCTCCAAGGGCTAGCTTGAGGGTGTCTGCAGGATAAGTGATAGCAGGAGTTTGATTTTGTACTTGGATTTTGTATCTTGGCATAGAGATTCTGATCTTTCCTCTGACTATTTGCAAACTTGTATTTATAATACTCTATATCTCTTTCTTTTTTCTTTTTTTTTTTTTTGTGAAAATTGGCACATTAGAGCAAAACATGAAACAGGCTTTTTGTTCTCTAATAACAAATACTTAATCCTTTCAAGATATGTGAGAGATTGATCAAGAAGCCAAGGTTGGTATGTGACTCTGGGTAAATGATATTGCTTCATGCCTGTCTCTTGTGGTTGACATGAGTGTACAATGTGTATGCTGTCTGCTAAAGGAGTTCCTATTCTGTTTTTATTGAATTTTTATAATTCATTAATGTGAATTAAGGTGACATGACTAACTATACAATTTATTTCTAAATTATTTGCAAATCAAGCAGAAGGAATTGTGTACTGTAGAAATGGAGATTTAACCTAAGTTTCATGTATAAACAACATGAACCTTAGTCTACAAATTCAACTGAGCAATAAATATCAACTTATATTTTTTAGCACAAATGTAATATGGCCTTGAACTTTTATTAGGATTTTTTGAGAGAGGCTTCTAGAAATTGAGTCAGTCTTGATGTTTATTGAAAACTGGAGCAGATTGCAAATCTCTAAGGTGAATGGCACTGTGCTTCTTACTGACTGAATTATGAATGATTCTTTGGAATCTGATGACAGTGCTCTCCTTTGTTTCACATAATATGTGGAAATTTTTATCAGGTCTGAGTCCTTCCAGTGACTAGAGTCTACCTACTTTGTGCTTACTACAGAACTATCCTCTGAACATGCATGTATGCTCAGTTACCAAGCTGTGTCTGACTCTGTGCTACCCTGTGGACAGTAGCTTGCCTGGTTTCTCTTTCTGTGGAAATTTCCAGGCAGAAAAATGAGTGGGTTGACATTTCCTTCTCCATCTTCCCAACCCAGGGATGGAACTCGTGTCTCCTGGGATTGGCCGGCAGATTCTTACCAACTGAGCCACCTGAGAAGCATAACTATCTTGTATAGAGTCTTGCCATTTTATTGGTCCAAGACTTCAGGAAATAGTTTTTCTCTTTCCCTGACTCTCAACTCGCTAGCATTGTTTGAGGCTCTCTTTATTTCTATCTCAATCCTACTTCCCTCAATTTTTTAATCTCCCTTACTTTCTATCTTTAGAAATACTTCTTTGCACCCTGTGCTTTAGCTCAATTTCTATTATGAGCTGAACCTTTGAAAAATATATGGCAGAAAAATAAATAGCATATAAGCAGCTTCTACTTTTGATCTCTAACTATATGTCCTGGTCTGCATGTTTGTGTTTCTTCCAAATTTGAATATTGAAATCATCTCTAAGTGATGTTATTACTAGATAGAGTCCTTGGGAGATATTAAGAGTTTGAGCTTAAGAAGTGATTAGGTCATGAAAGTGGAGCTCTCAAGAATGGAATTAGTGCTCTTATAAAAGAGATTGCACAGTGGTCACTACTCCCTTCCATCATGTAAGGATAATCTTATGTCTGATCCAAAAGAGGACCCTAGCCCTACAATACTGGCACCCTTATCTTAGATTTCCAGCCACCAGAATTGTGAACATTAAAATTCTGCTGTTTATAAATTACCTAGTTTGTGTTATTTTGTTATAGCAGCCCAAACATACTAAGATATTAAATTTTTTCCAAAGCAAAGGAGTACAAAATGACCTAGAAACATTTTTGGATGGTGAGTTTGAATGAAAAGTTTATAGGTGAGTGAATTTGCTACTGAGTCCATGCTTGCTCTGCTTGCTTCAAGAAAGGCTAATAAATCCAAGGGATGAGATGTTAAAGCAAAGAATATGACTATTCAGAAAGCCAGCTGACTCAGAAGATGGCAGACTAATGTCTCAAAATAACTATTTTGCTGAGGACTGGATGTCAGGTTCTTAATGGATCCAAGATGGGGGGATGTAAGGAAACAAAATTAAATGGTCATTTAATTCTTATTAGAAAATATCTCCTAGAATGGCAAGCCACAGGCAAAGGAAAGTGACAGGTTCTTTTCCTTATAGTCATTCACAGGTGGGCAGGGTCAAAATGTCTCCCTTTGAGCTGAATAAGGGCTCTTTAGTTTAAGGGTCAAAGAGTTCCAGAAAAATATCTACATCTGCTGTATTGACTATGCCAAATTCTTTGACTATGAGGATCACAAGAAACTGTGGAAAATTCTTCAAGAGATGGGAATACTAGACCACCTTACCTGCCTCTTGACTATGCATGCAAGTCAAGAAGCAAGAGTTAGAACCAGACATATAACAATAGACTGGTTCCAAATTAGGAAAAGAGTAAGTCAAGGCTGTGTATTGTCACCCTACTTATTTAGCTTATATGCAGGGTACATCATGTGACTTGCCCTGCTGAAAAAAAAACACAAGTTGGTATCAAGATTGCTGGGGGAAACAACAATAACTTCAGATATATAGATGACACCACCCTTATGGCAGAAAGTTAACAGGAACTAAAGAGCCTCTTGATGAAAGTGAAGGAGAAGACTGAAAATGTTGGCTTAAAACTCAACATTCAAAAAACTAAGATTATGGCATCCGGGCCTATCAATTCATAGTGAATAGATTGGTAAACAATGGAAACAGTGAGAGAATTTATTCTTTTGGGCTCCAAAATCACTGGAGATGGTGACTGCAGCCATGGAATTAAAAAATGCTTGCTCCTTGGAAGAAAAGTTATGACAAATCTAGACAGCATATTAAAAAGCAGAGACATCACTTTGCCAACAAATATCTATCTAATCAAAGCTTGGTTTTTCCAGTAGTCATGTATGGATGTGAGAGTCGGACTATAAAGAAAGCTGAGTGCCAAAGAATGAGTAACTGAACTGAACTGAACTGAGAAGGGGCAGGGTTCTCTGAGGCAGGTTATTATGTATGAGATTATAACAGCAAAAATGGCAAAAACAAGGGTTATAGTCAGAGCATGGAGTCAAAATTAACCCTTCCCAGTTACAGATGAGCATATAGCTATTAAAACAACATTAATGCTTCATTAAATTATCATGCTATAATCAAATTTTCATTAATTACCTATGCAGTCTCACCTGAGCTGTGAGGGCAGAAAATAAACAAGCAATTACAGTGGCATGTAATTGGTATTATGAAAAGGGAAGTAAGGTAAGATGGGAGAACACTTTATGAATCTGTAAATCATGTTTCTATAATACAACATAAGTCATAGAATTAGCTAAACAATGAGCTAAGCTACACAATCCCAGAAAAGACTCAAGTCAAATTCTTTTGGTCAATGGTTGCCAAACCTTATAGTCTCAGGACTTCTTGCATTTTTACAAATGATAGAGGCTCACAAAGGCATCCTCAACTTTGTTATGGAGAGTTATATCTGTTGATATTTATTTGCATGCTAGACATTAGAACTAAAAGAATCTTTCACATATTTTAATTAACTTGTTTAAAATAACAATGCAAATGCCATTATACTTAATATATCTTCATGGAAAAATAACTATATTTTACAAAAGCAGTGATAAGAGCGGCACTTTATGACTTGCTTCAACTCTCTTCAATGTCTGGCTCAGTAGGAGACAACTGGATTTGCATGTCTACTTCTGCAGTTAATCTGCTGCAACATCACATCAAGTAGATATTAAAAATTACACTATGCACTTATAAAAGAATGAGAGTAAAAAATACAAATAGAAACTTAATCTTGCTGTAGAAAGCATTTTATCTCACTGAACTTTAGGAATCAGTTTGAGAATCCCAGGAACCCAGGGCCATGTTTGGAAAATAAAAGAAAATTCTGATAAGTGGAAGTAAATATAAAGAGATAGTTACTTTGTGTTCCTTGAACTACAGCTTTGACACATTAGAGGCCTACAGCTAGATTTCCCTTCAAGTCATTATGAAAAGAAGCAGCCTTCGGAAGAAACACACTTACTTCCAATCACACAGCTCTTACTCTCCTCTTCTCCCTTGAAATAAATCCTAGCTTATTACAAGCAGAAGGATTTAAATACTTCCACACTTATTAAATAGCATTATATCACTGACACCATTCATTTCTTTGAGCTTGACTGGATTTCCAATCCTGACAGCAAGTCATCATAAAGCATTCACAATCAGTATTGTTACCTAAACTTTGACGGAAAAATTTAATGAAAGTTTAGTAGGAACACTTAAGAAAAGCGTAGGGATTTGATGGGAAGACTACATGACTTCTACTGAGATCTGAATAGATGGTTTTACTAAAAATAATTATTCACAGTGAATTTGTAAAAGATGTTATAGTACTTATCTTTAACAGTGTGGAATGAATACAAGAGGTGTCAACTTGGTATATTCAGTTTTGAATTTAAAGCAAAAGCTAGAAATTTCTGAGAAAACAGTAAAGCATTAAACAAAAATTACTACTGGCCACCAAGACCAGTCTAATAACCACTGGTGGAAAACGGCATCATTTTACATAAATATATTTATTTCAATAATTATCCTGAACACGATAAAATGAACTAAGCTTGTAATGAAATCCACTGAAGTGTATAAAAGTGTTCCAACCTCTGTCAGTCTAAACTATCAAATATAAATTCTGAATTGGGAAATAATCAGAAGCAACTGAAAAATAATTCCTCATTCCCCAGTACTTCTGAATATGATAATCTCAAAGCAATTCTTTGAGTGCTTGTCATTCATGTCTTGTATACTAACTCTCATTTTATGTCAATTATTGCTTTAAAAGATAGATATCAAGATTTCTACTGCATCCCTAGTACTATGCAAAGACATGAACAAGTAATTAACACATATTTTTAATGACTAGGAAACAAAATATGACAGAGCTCAGTCTCTCAAGTAGTTCATAGTATAGAAAAAGACACTAAGGTAAATATACAGTTGCATAAATGATATATATAGATATGCATAGAAGCAGAGAAAATAGAATAAGTCATTCTGTGTTGAGAAGAATGGCACAGAGAGAATTCAGAGGAATGTTGACAAAAAACAGCTGTGATCAGCCTACAACTCCATCCTAAAGGTTGAAAAATATTTGGATAGTGGGAAAGTACTGAAAGCATTCAAACAAGGAAATGATAAGATTCATTGAGGGTAAATGAAAGCTGAAATAAAAGGTAGCTGTAGAAGGCACTAATTTATTTACTTTTGCTCACAATTACCCAAAGTCCCCTTGATTATAATTCATAGAACGGCCAGACAAATATTGACTCTCGCCATACTCTGACGTCAAGGAGCAATGCATATGTCCTAGTTTTGAATAATAGGGTCTTACTATTGAGGTAAATATTGGTCAGGTAAATGTCCTCAACAGGACATGATACACTGGCATTGCCCAGCAGTGGTAGTAGGCATTGATAGCAGTGGCTGTACATCCAGCAAAGAAATCTCAGAATATGTCCATGGCATAGTCTCTTTTATGTTATCAACAGTTCAGCCATCCTTAGCTCCTGGCCACATTTTCCAGAATGATTCTCTGGTCTTCCTATTAATTCTCTGAAGTCTCCGGTAATTTTTTTTCAATTCATTTTTTACTTGTATTCATTAGCCAGAGTAGTTTTCAACTGCTTAAAACCATGAACTCTTACTATTAACAGGTAGACCAGGCACTAAATAAAATGTGGGAAAGAATGCTCTGTGAGCATTTCTGATATTTTAGATTATTAACAAATTTCAAAGATCAGAGACATGTTGGGGAGTACTCAAATCACACTATTATGATAACACTGGTGCTGTAATAAAATGGCTCCAAAAATAGAATGTGAATTTTTGTGAGCAGCTCCTGATGTGACGAGGGTCCATCTAGTCAAAGCTTGGTTTTCCCAGTAGTCATGTATGGATGTGAGAGTTGGACTATAAAGAAAGCTGAGCACCGAAGAATTGATAATTTTGAACTGTGGTGTTGGAGAAGACTCTTGTTAATCCTTTGGACTGCAAGGAGATCAAACCAATCAATCCTAAAGGAAATCAGTCCTGAATATTCATTGGAAGGACTGATACTGAAACTCCAATACTTTGGCCACCTGATGGGAAGAACTGACTCCTTGGAAAAGACCCTGATGCTGGGAAAGATTGAAGGCAGGAGGAGAAGGTGATGACAGAGGATGAGACGGTTGTAGGGCATCACTGACTCAATGGACATGAGTTTGAGCAAGCTCTGGGAGTTGATGATGAACAGTGAAACCTGGTGTGCTGCAATCCATATGGTGGCAGAGTCAGACACGACTAAGGGATTGAAATGACTGAACTGATGTGAACCATAAGTTTGAAATTTGGAGTTTAAGTAAATTCCTAACTCCACTTTAAGAAAAGTAAATTCAGACTCTTTAAGGTTGAACACTCTATGGAAAAATTCAAATACTGCATTATACCTCCACAAATAATCTCTGCTGCTGCTGCTGCTGCTAAGTCGCTTCAGTCTTGTCTGACTTTGTGCAACCCCATGGACGGTAGCCCACCAGGCTCCCCTGTCCCTGGGCTTCTCTGGGCAAGAACACTGGAGTGGGCTGCCATTTCCTTCTCCAATGCAGGAAAGTGAGAATTGAAATTGAAGTTGCTCAGTTGTGTCCGACTCTTTGCGACCCCTTAGACTACAGCCTACCAGGCTCCTCTCTCCATGGGATTTTCCAGGCAAGAGTGCTGGAGTGGGGTGCCATCGCCTTCTCCACAAAAAACCTCTACTGGGCCTCTATTTCATAAAGCATTATTATTCACATGTGCCTCACTATTATGTAGACATTAAGGGTTTGGAAGTTAGAAATCTTGCTTGCTTATTTTTTAATACCTGGGCCCAGAATTTTCAGGAATCTAGAGAGTGTTCAATCAGTGTTGCTGATTCATAATACGAATTTTCCCTGGTCCCTAGTATCTAAAACTTTTACAATCTTGCATCCACTATTATCAAACAGGTATGATATGTACAAATTGATTCACTATCTCTGTGAACTTTGTTTCTCAGCTCGAGTTGGTGAGTTCCTTATTCTGAGAAAGTCCAATATAGTTCATATGAAAGACAGTGTTTTGTTTTCCCTGAAAAGAGTTGTAATGTGTGAGAGCTCAGATGCTCAGTCGTGTCTGACTCTTGGATAAAGTCAGTGTGATAAATGATTCAGTAATTCCTTTCAAAGATTGCAAGACTGTATTTGTTGTATTATAATAGTGATGAATCACACTGAGTACTTCTTTCATAAGGAAAGTTACATACATATTAATGGCCTTATGTGTTATGAGGCAAGCATATTATACCTTATTATATACAAGAGAAATGTGACTTGACTAACAGTAAAACCCAGTGTTCAGTACCATGACACTCTAAATGGAGTTTTTACTGTATTACCATTTTTATTTGCATTTATAAAAAACATCCCAACATTTTACAATATGGTTCACCTAGTTTTCATTGTAATAAATCTTTTTACCAGTAACAAGGAATTATGTACAGTTTGTTTTTGCATTTATGAATAATAATTTAATTTAAACACATGTAAAAAGTTAAGGCTTGGAGCTCATCAAACTCGAATATGTGCATTTAGCCAGAGCAGCATCTCAAAAAAACAGTTTTTGAATGGCCCAAACCACATCATGTATATTAAAGCTTTGCCGTGCACTTTGCATCTTTGATAGAAAAGATTTTGCCTTGAAAACTTGGCAATTCACATTATGGTAAAATACACATGCCGCAAAACACTACAAAAATAAGGTGCTGTCTGGCCTTTTTGGCAATGCACATATATAAATGTGTGCTGTCATTGTATTACATGTCAGCACACTTGGTAAACTGAATTTTTGGATGATGATATTTAATTTCAGGATGCAGATGACACCCCTGCCTTGTACACTTCTCCGTAAGAGCGCAGAATTGCTTTATTGGCAAACTCATTTGGATAAGAAGATGTTTGCAGTGCAAAGTTTCTCTCACTTACATCCTAATAGAATGTTATGCTTTAAATCCATATTGACTTTGCTAATGTTGAAAAAGTGCTGTATTAAATAACTTATGAGCTTGTTTGCATAAGTTAAATCATTAGCTTCTTTTCCAGGAAGCAGATCTATAATTAAAAATGACTCATGTATTTTCCATTTCTTAAAACATCCAAGAGAAGTAGCAAGGATCCACACCAAAAAAAGAAAGAACTGTATCAGCTCATGTTTCCCCAAATACTTCTAGATAAATTATGGCATAGCTGAAATCACATTGACCCATCCATCTGACAAGACTTTGCTAATAATGCATTTGTGCTACTTGCTAGTTTTAGCAAGCAACACAATGTCTCTGAACTTGTATTATTCAATTGGCACAATAACATTAAGAGCAATTATTTTGTAGAATTATTCTGAAGATCACATCTGTAAAATATCTCACACGATTTGAATGCTAATAAATAACTTAAAATAGACTAACTTTACCTCTAACTATTTCAGTGCAGTTTTCATTAGTGGTAATACATTTTGAAATTGTTTATTTTACCCAAACTGTAAATAAATGAGTAAGCTAGGCATATTTCTCTCACTATGGTGTTATCATTTCTGCATAACAGAATGTCCATGTTTTGTTATGCTTTGTTTGATTATAAATGTAAGGCTTAAGGTAAAGTTCTAACTTTGTGGTTGCTGTGTCATCAGAACTTAGCACCCTTCTTGGCACAAACCAGATATTCTACAAATGCCTTGCCTGTAAAGACAATTCTCTTTCTTTACTTTTAACATTAAGGTCTGGTAAAACACTTAAGGCATAAAAAAGGAAAACAAAACAAATACATTTTGAAAAAGACAACAACTGACCTGCTACTCTGGCAAATCGCATTTTCTCAGACCTTTCAATTCAAGTACTATACTTACAAAATGAAGAGTATTCTTCAAAGGAGCTCAGAAGCACTAGTGCATAAAAGGGATTTATTGCTTCAATTGGAAATTTCACAAGGTCAATGGGGAGAAAGAAAAAATCTGCTTTTTACTAATATCTACAAACTTTATCTGTTAAGGAATAGTTTAAGTAGAAAACTATATTTTCCAAAAGAGCTAATAGATGTGTATGTTAGAAATGTAAGTGAAAAAGAATGTGACAGTATCTTAGTGAGGGATTCCATAGGCTAGAGTAAGTTTATTGGGTAGAAACATGAAATGTGGTTGATATTCTCAATATTCAGCAGAATTACAGTGCTACCACCAAAATAAATCAAGAAGAAAAAAAAATTCCAGGTACTCTAGATAGAATCATTTCCTGTTTGGCATCCAGGGCTCCACTTTCTGGGGTTACTCAGAAGGTAAAGAATCTGTCTGTAGTGAAGGAGACTGGGGTTTGATCCCTGTGTCAGGAAGATCCCTGGAGAAGGAAATGGAAACCCACTCAGTATTCTTGCCTGGAGAATCCTATAGACAGAGGAGCCTGGTGGGCTACAGTCCATGGGGTGGCAAACAGTCAGACATGACTGAACAACTACACACACACTCGACCACTGAAGCTCTAGTGTGTTCCCTGAACAAAGAAGAAGTTTCAGGTATGCCAGTGCTTTGAATAAGATTTCTGGTTTTCTAGATTCTGTGTCACTGTTTTAACAAGTGAAAAAGGAGTCCTAGAATTATGTATGCTTCTGATAAGGTCTTAACCAATGCTTTCCTGAAATAATCTCAACTAACCCACTCTAGAACCATCTATAAGAATAACAATTAATCCTTTGACCACCCTTTATGTAAATTCCATCAAGACACCCAGGATTACTAACTTGTTCTACATACTCTCTATTGCCTATTCTTCAAGGGTGCCGACTCCATCCATAGTCATTCTTCAACTCCTGACACCATGTCAATGTAATTTCTAGAACTCTTAATATCAGCAGTAAAATCTTAAAACTTTATTGTTTTCATTTTATTTTTAATTGGGGGATAATTGCTTCATAATACTGTGTTGGTTTCTGCCAAGTATGTATCAACATGAATCAGCCATAGATATACATACGTGCCCTTCTTCTTGAACCTACCTCCCCTCTCCTACCCCATCCTATCCCTCTAGGTTTCAACCTAATCTCTTCTTCAACATCTTGATGATTTTTTTTGTACCCTGATCACTAAGACAGAGGTGACATTTCTTGTTACTCACTATCACTTCCAAACTTTTCTTTCTCATTCTTCCCTAAAAATCTGAAATGTTTCTCTAATCACTACTTTGGATCCCTTGATCTTTGTAAATTCTGACTCGCTGTTCAGTTTAGTTCAGTTGTTGTGACCCCATGGACTGCAGCATGCCAGGCTTCTCTGTAATCCCTCCTAAAATAGTTTTTAGCAGTTCCAGTACCAAGATAGTTTATATTTCCAGCACTTTCACATTTCAACTGTCTTGATTTGCACTCCCTTCAATGATTTTGCTTGCCTCCCTTTCTTAGCAATACATTGCTATTTTTATTCACAGAACTTTCTCAATCTCACATTACTTTAATCTCAATTTCGAGTCCCCTAAATTCTAACCACAAATTCCTAATAGTTCACTTTCTCAAGTACTTTAACATTTCTTTCCTACCAACCATCCTTATTAATTGCTTTTCAACCCTCTTATCTTTTTACTTCCCTCTTTTCTAGCTTGAAGTAGGATTAATTATTATAATTATTTCTTTTCAGACAACCTCAGTTCCCTCGGCCCTTTTTTGCTACTTCTTTCACCTGTCAAAACCATAACCCTAAAAAAATAATTATGCTGACTGTTCTCATTTTGAAATCATAACCACAAACCTCAAGNCTTTTCTAGCTTGAAGTAGGATTAATTATTATAATTATTTCTTTTCAGACAACCTCAGTTCCCTCGGCCCTTTTTTGCTACTTCTTTCACCTGTCAAAACCATAACCCTAAAAAAATAATTATGCTGACTGTTCTCATTTTGAAATCATAACCACAAACCTCAAGCGGCTCTTTAATGATGTGAGTAATCATATTGCATTTCCCTTTCAATCTCTCTCTCACTCGCTTAGACTTCAATTTTGTAAGTTCTTCAGTTTGATCAAGCTTGGAGCTTCTCTTTTAAAATGTCAAAATTATTTGATGACATTGTGTCAATTGAAGTTGGAAAATGGAAGTTAGAGTAGATCTTGTAAAAGTTCACATTTACATTTACTCATCCACTTAACTCTGTGGTCACTCTCCAATTTATTCNGTACCTCTTCATGGCTGCTCCAGCAAAGTGCAGCCACTGCTGCTTACCTTGGACGAGGGGTATCTCCTCACAGCCACCCCGTCCCCTGACCTTGGACATTGAGTAGCTCTTCTCGGCCCTTCTGTGCCCGTGCAGCCACTGGTCCTTGGACATTGGGTTGCTTTGTACTTAGTGGCTTATAACTAAAGTTTGAAATGCACAGGGCAATGGACATAGAGGCAGAGTAAATGTTGAATACAATTTGCAACTTGACAGTCAGTGTTGGAATGGAAGAGACATAGGGCATAAAGGAAATGAGATTTGCCATAAGAAATGAAACAGTATAAGATTTCCAACACAAAGTTATGTGACCTGGAGTAAAATATTTACATCCTTTGAGGATAAGCTATGTANTGACAGTCAGTGTTGGAATGGAAGAGACATAGGGCATAAAGGAAATGAGATTTGCCATAAGAAATGAAACAGTATAAGATTTCCAACACAAAGTTATGTGACCTGGAGTAAAATATTTACATCCTTTGAGGATAAGCTATGTAATCTGATACTTAAAAAGAGAGAACATTAGATGGAGTTGGAAGGAATTTGGAAATTTTATTGGCCCTGGTATAAAGCTTTGTTTCTTACTTAAATTCCACACTTCCCCCTCTCCCCATTTTGCCATATGCCAACCTAAAACTACAAGAGATGAAAAATTACTAAATTCAGACAAACCCAAAACCTCAGCACCTAGGTGAACTTGAAGTCCACATTCACCTCTAAAATTTCACAATCTCCTAATTTTGCTGTGTGGCTATATTATCATACTTTAAGTGGTAAGAAAATTAGAATCAATATCAAATTCAATAATGAAGATAGATCTTTGAACCAAATGTGAAAGCTAAAACAATAGAAGCCTTATGAAAATGCATACTTAAGAACCTCATCTGGTCAGCAAATACTGATCACAAAAAGCTTCAAAAATCAATATAACTATATACTTTTCATTAAACAAATAAAAATATTTTGGAAAAATAGGACACATGAAAAGTAATGGTGCAACAATCTGGTAGAAGATGCTTCAGTTAGTTTTTCCACATCCATGACTTCTTATAACAAGAACAGAGAGGCAATAAATGATACCAAATTACATACAGGGTTGGAGCTTTAATTAAGTATCTTGCTTACTCCAAAGATGCACATAGATGTGATTCAACACTTGGATTTTTCTAAAACATGTATATAGGCAATCACATCATAGTTTAAGATGAAGATAAAGAGGTGAGTTAAGGTCTCCAATAAACAGTGTGACTTCTTAGTGTGGTTTACTGGGGTACTACACATTGCAGTGCATTTACAGGACTATGAAAGTATATACCATTGTATCAGAATCATAAAAAAATGCATCTACATAGGCATCCATTTGAAAAATATGAGGGAAAAGGACAAAGGAAACTGATTGTAGGGTAGCAGAGGCATACTAAATGTTGAACACAATTTGCAACTTGACAGTCAGTGTTGAGAACATTTTAAGCCAAAGTGGTAATGGTGGCAATAATGAAATCATTCCACTTAAACCTTTGCAAGTTCATACTTTTGCCTGCCATTTCTTTTTTTGAAGTAACTGTCGGTGCTTGCAGTACTCCTAAAGCTAAGTGGTTTAGGCTGCATATGGCTAATTAACTTCCAAAACCATTTCCCTCAGTATATTTAGAGTGTAATATTTAATTATCATTATCTCACGTGCCCAGCCCCCTCACCATAGATGCTTTAATATGGGCATGGCAGAAAGCCACAATTTTAAAGGTTAAAGCTCTGCCTACATTACCCCCACTGGAGTTTGGCTGCTAAGAGGCAATAGAAATCTGCTTAACTCGCAATTGCTTATGTTTAATTGTATGAGCAAATCCATTTCTTGAAGTATGAGTCCTGAGTGCCAGCAAGTTTCACATACACTTGATGGAAACATTTAGTCTCAGAATATCCCATGTTAATACTTTAAAAGTTAAGACTCATTTTATGTAGCATAATTTGCTGTGGTGAAGAATATCAAATGAGGAGAATAATTTAACAGGATAACATTGGGAATGTAATGAGCCCACATTCTTCAGTCAATGAGAGGAGTCTTATAAAATTGTATTTCTAACAAAACAAATATAATATTTCATTTCTGCTATTATCAACTAACTTCCTTTCAGCTTATTTTGCTTCTCTTCCTTGGCTAACCTAGGGCAGTCTGGGAGATTTCAAAACAAAAAGAAGCAAGACTGAGATAGGTAGCCCTGAGGTCCATACAAATACAATGATTAGGTAAACAAGAGAGGCATAGCTCCAACACTTAAGTGACTTTCTTAATGTTCTATGGGGGGAACATGTATGCTAATAAAGAATTCAGGATGCTGGGTTTGTTTTTGCTTTTTTGTAGCAAATCTATAATTTAGACTATGTAGAGTTGTGCCCATATAGATTATATGGTCCATTAATTATAATCTACATTATATATAGATTATATGATGCATTAATCAAAAGTATAGCTGAAGATAAATAAACATTATCTTCAATTTGATGAAACAGACCTATGTTGTTTATTCTTCGGTCCCTAAGAGAAAGAGGAGAGTGAAAAAGTTGGCTTAAAGCTCAACATTCAGAAAACTAAGATCATGGCATCCGGTCCCATCACTTCATGGCAGATAGATGGGGAAACAGTGGAAACAGTGGCTGAGTGTATTTTTCTGGGCTCCAAAATCACTGCAGATGGCAATTGCAGCCATGAAATTAAACTTTCCTTGGAAGGAAAGTCATGATCAACCTAGACAGCATATTAAAAAGCAGAGACACTACTTTGCCAACAAAGGTCCTTCTAGTCAAGGCTATGGTTTTTCCATTGGTCACGTATGGATGTGAGAGTTGGACTATAAAGAAAGCTGAGCGCCTAAGAATTGATGCTTTTGAACTGTAGTGTTGGAGAAGACTCTTGAGAGTCCTTTAGACTGCAAGGAAATCCAACCAGTCCATCCTAAATGTGATCGGTCCTGGATGTTCATTGGAAGGACTGATGTTGAAGCTGAAACTCCAGTACTTTGGCCACCTGATGCGAAGAGCTGACTCACTGGAAAAGACCCTGATGCTGGGAAAGATTGAGAGCAGGAGGAGAAGGGGATGACAGAGGATGAGATGGTTGGGTGGCATGATGGACATGGGTTTGGGTGGACTCCGGGAGTTGGTTATGGATAGGGAGGCCTGGCATGTTGCAGTTCCTGGGGTCACAAAGAGTTGGAGACAACTGAGTGACTGAACTGAACTGAATTATTTAATTTCAGAAGTAGTTTAAGGATACTCTTTTTCTACATGGACTGTGGCAAATGTAGAAAAAAATTTTGTTAAGCAGAAATTGTGAAGAGTTGATGTACCAATACTTTGACTCCTGTGAATACAAACAGTAACATGGATATCTGTTGTATAATAAAGAATTTGCTTGATTTGGTCCCAGATTCCAAGAGCAGTTTCTAAACCCTGTAATTTCCCAAGTGTTTGGAGTGTCTTTGTTATTCATGGTGGGCTTTGGAGGCTATTATTTTGTTTATGCTAATGAAGTGACTCAAGGTGGGCCCTCAGATAGTTCAAGGATATGGGCTGACCATTCAAGGAAGATTAACCATGTGATTAAGTGGTTGGAGCTTTGAGATACTTGATTTTAGGAGTCTGACCTCAAAGGGAGGGTGGCTGAGGACTGAGTTTAACCAGGTGGACAATGATTGAACAACCATGTCTGTGTAGTAAAACTCCATCCAAAGCCCTGGACGTCTCAGTTTGGTTGAACTTCCTGGTTGGTGATACACATTGATGTGCGGGGAGGGTGACATGTCCCAAGGACACGGTGGGTGCTTTCCATATGCAACCCTGCCAGACCTCATCCTATATTTCTTCTTCATTTGACTAGTCTGATTTGTACTCTTGATAATAAAATTGTAATTTTAATCTTAAGTTCTTTGAGTTATTCTAGTTGATAATTTAACCTGAAAGGGTAGCAGAAACCGCCTACCAGTTGTAGCCAGTTAATCACAAGTATGAATGACCTTCAGTTGGTATCTGAAGTGAGGAGAGTGTAGTAAAGGAGTTTGGCTTTAACCTAAGACATGTGTGTTAACTCTTGATGGTCAAACATCAGTACTACATTAAAATGCTCTACTGCTGCCAATAAAGAAACTGTCTGAAATGTATTGAAGGTCCATATCCAGCCAGCATCAGTACACAATGGGCAGAGCATAAAAAACAAAAAATGTCTAGTGCTAGCTCTATTGACATTGGGAGCCTCAGAACCTCAACACAAATAGATAAGACAAGAGATGGCTTTCTGGGTGGCCATATAACATGTCATTGTCAATAGGCATCTGAAAAGATGTTCAGCTTCACTAATTGTTAGATAAATGAATATCATAAATACAACGAGATATCACCTCACATGGATCAGAATGCCGTTATCAATAATCTACAAACAATAAATGGAGGAGAGGGTGTGGAAAAAAGGGAACCCTCCTACAGTGTTGGTGGGAATATAAGTTGGTACAGCCACTATGGAGAACAGTGTAAAAATTCCTTAACAAACTAAAAACAGAGCTACCCTATGACCCAGTAATCTTGCTCCTGGGCACTTATTTGGAGAAACACTAATTCAACAATATATATGCACCCCAATGTTCAAAGCAACGCTATTTACAATAACCAAGATATGGAAGCAACCTAAGTGTCCACCAACAAACTAATGAATAAAGAATATGTGAAATATTATATATATATATAAATATATACATACTACTCAACCATTAAGAAGAATAAAATAATGCCATTTACAGCAATACATATTAGCATACAAAGTGAAAGAGGAAACAAAATCATGTCAGAGAAAACAAATATCATATTATATCATTTGTTTGTGGACTCTAAAACATGATACAAATAAACTTATTCATAAAACAGAAACAAAGATTATAGGTGAAGATTTCCCCAACATGGAAAAGGAAATAATCAAGGAAGTCCAAGATGCACAAAGAGTTCCATACAGGATAAATCCAAGGAGAAATAAATGAGGACACATACTAATCAAACTAACAAAAACTAAATACAAAGAAAGAATATTAAAAGCAACAAGGGAAAAGCAACAAGTAACATACAAGGGAAACTCCTTAACAGCTGATCTTTCAGCAGAAATTCTGCAGGCCAGAATAGAATGACAGAATGTATTTAAAGAACTGAAAAGGAAAAATCTACAACCAAGATTACTATATCCAGCAAGGATCTCATTCAAAATTGATAGAGAAATAAAAATTTTTTCAGACAAGCCAAAGTTAAGAGAATTCAGTACCACAAAATCAGCTTTACAACAAATGTTAAAGGGACTTATATAGTCAATAAATGCAACAGAAGAAAAAAAGATCTACAAAATCAACCCCAAACAATTATGAAAATGGCAATAGGAACATATATATCAATAATTACTTTAAATGTAAATGAATTACGTGTTCCAACCAAAAGACACAGACTGGATGAATGGATACAAAAACAAGACCCATATGTGTGTTGTCTACAAGAAACCCACTTCAGACCTCAAGACACATAGACTGAAAGTGAGAGGAATGAAAAATATATTCCATGCAAATAAGAAGCAAAAGAAAGCTAGAGCAACAATCTTCATATCAGACAAAATAGACCTTAAAATATAGTACAAGAGATAAGGATCTCCTTGCTGCCCAAGGGACTCTCAAGAGTCTTTTCCAATGCCACAGTTCAAAAGCAGCAAACGTTTGGCACTGGCTTTCTTTATAGTCCAACTCTCACATCCATATATGACTACTGGAAAAACAGTAGCCTTGACTAGATGGAATTTTATTGGCAAAGTAACGTCTCTGCTTTTTAATATGCTGTCTAGGTTGGTCATCACTTTCCTTTCAAGAAGCAAACATCTTTTAATTTCATGGCTGCAGTCACCATCTGCAGTGATTTTGGAGCCCCCCCCAAATTAAATCTGTCACTGTTTCCATTGTTTCCCCATCTATTTGCCATGAAGAGATTGGATCGTGTGGCAAGATCTTAGTTTTTTGAATGTTGAGTTTTAAGCCAGAACATTCATTCTCCTTTTTCACATTCAATAAGAGGCTCTTTAGTTCCTCTTCAATTTCTGTGACAAGTGTGGTGTCAGCTGCATATCTGAGGTTGTTGATATTTCTCCAGGCAATCTTGATACCAGCTTGTGCTTCATCCAGACCAGCATTTCTCATGATGTACTTTTCTCTTCTTCTTTTTTTTTTTTTTACTTTATTTTAATTTACAATACTCTGTTGGCTTTGCCATACATCAATATGAATCCACGACAGGTGTACACGAGCTCCCAATCCTGAATCCCCCTCCCACCTCCCACTCAACAACGTCTCTCTGGATCATCCCCGTGCACCAGCCCAAAGCATCCTGCATCCTGCATCGAACATAGAACGGTGTTTCGTTTCTTACTTGATAGTATACATGCTTCAATGCCATTCTCCCAAATCATTCCACCTCTCCCTCAGAGGCCAAAAGCCTGTTCTATATGTCTGTGTCTTTTTTGTTGTCTCACATACAGGGTCATCATTACTATCTTTCTAAATTCCATATATATGTGTCAGTATAGTGTATTGGTGTTTTTCTTTCTGGCTTACTTCACTCTGTATAATAGGCTCCAGTTTCATCCATCTAATTAGAACTGATTCAAATGTATTCTTTTTAAAGGCTGAGTAATACTCCATTGTGTATATGTACCACAGCTTGCTTATCCATTCGTCTGCTGATAGACATCTAGGTTGTTTCCGTGTCCTGGCTATTATAAACAGTGCTGCAATGAACATTGGGGTACCTGTGTCTCTTTCAATTCTGGTTTCCTCAGTGTGTATGCTCAGCAGTGGGATTGCTGTGTCATAAGGCAGNATTGAAGACTCTTGAGTGTCCCTTGGACTGTGAAATCAAACCTGTCCATCCTAAAGGAAATCAGTCCTGAATATTCATTGGAAAGACTGATGCTTAAGCTGAAGCTCCAATACTTTGACCATCTATGCGAAGAACTGACTCATTTGAAAAGACTCTGATACAGGGAGAGATTGAAGGCGGGAGAAGGGGAGGACAGAGGTTGGATGGCATCACCGACTTAATAGGTATGAGTTTGAGTAAGCTCAGGGAGTTGGTGATGTTAGGGAAGGCTGGCGAGCTGCAGTCCATGGGATTGCAGTGAGTCAGATAGGACTGAGTGAACTGAACTGAACTGAATAATCAAGAAATTCATCCATATTTTTTCTTGTACTTACTTGTTCTCATTCCTACATTCAGGTGTCTGACCTAGTTGGAATTTATCCCTACGGACAGTGAGGAAAAAAAAAACACCTCCCTTTCTATTTTCCACTTGGTTATCTAGGTATGTTAATACCACTTGTTAAAAAGTCTGTTTTTCTCACAGCTGACTCTTACTGTACTATAAATTGCCAATGTAGTTGGGTCTATTTCTAGAAAATCTATCCTGTTCCGTGATCTGTCTGTATATATTCTTGGGCCAGTACCATTCTTTTTAAATTATGGAGCACGCCTTAGCCCACTACCCCCGCCCCCTTCTATCTTTCTCTGCTTAATTGTTCTTCTGAATTGACTTTATATTCAACTCATAAATATACATACCTTTAAACATCTAAAAACGTCAGCCCCTCCACCCCCCAGGGTTAAGTATGTTTATTATCTTCCACCCTTAGAACGCGATTTCCAGACTGTTACTTGACCTTTCCCACAAATCCTAAAACGGTAAAATGTGGGACTCAGAACTGACCCCACTGGCCTAAGTGTGGAATGATAAGATTCCCTAGAATTAGACTTCGTAGAGGGGCATCAGCGAGAACGTGGGCGCTTGACGAGCATTAGGAAGCCTGAAAAGTGAGCCGGAGACCGCAGAGGGCCGGGAAGGAACCGGGGCCTGCGTCGCGGCCGAAGCGGAGGGTGGTCCATCAGAGGGCCCGGGAGCGGCTGGCGGCTCAGCACCTGGAGATAAAAGGGTCCGGCTCTGGGCAGGCGTGAGTGGGCCACCTTTCTCCTTTCCCCCAGCCTCGGCTGATGGTCCTCGAAACTCCCGGGCCCAGGCCATCGCGCCTTCTCTCCCGGTTGCTGAGCCGCTCCGTCTCGCCTTCCTGTTCCTCGGCGTCTTTGCCTTTCCCCCCCGCCCCGCTCGACTGTTGGTTTCTTCCGCCGCGGCCCCGCCCCCTGCGGCCGGCCCCCGGAGGCCTCGGNCTTTTTTTTTAATGTTTTCTGCTTCTGTTAGGTCCATACCATTGAAATGCAAAAAGGCAAACTGGTTGTCTGAGGAGGCCTTACAAATAGCTATGAACAGAAAAGAAGTGAAAGACAAAGCAGGAAAGGAAATATATACCCATTTGAATGCAGAGTTTCAAAGAATAACAAGGAGAGATATGAAAGCCTTCCTCAGTGACTAAGGCAAAGAAATAGAGGAAAGCAATAGAATGTGAAAGACTGGATATCTCTTCAAGAAAATTAGAGATACCAAAGGAACATTTCATTTAGAGAAGAGGTAATACCTATCTTTTTAAAACTCTTTAAAAACATTGAAAAGGAAGGAACACTTCCAAACACATTCTATGAGGCCATAATCACCCTGATACCAAAATCAGACAAAGACAACACAAAAAAGAAAAGTATAGGTTAATATCACTGATGAATAAATATGCAAAAATCCTCAACAAAACTTTAGCTAACAGAATCAACACATCAAAAAGCTCATACACTGTGACCAAGTTGGGTTTATTCCAAGGATGGAAGTTTTCTTCAATATATGAAAATCAATCAATGTGATACACTATATTAACAAATCAAAAGAAAAAAAAACATGTGATCATCTCAATAGATGTAGAGAAAAACTGTGACAAAATTCAGCACCCATTTATGATTAAAACTTCAAAAAATGGGCATAGAAGGAGCCTATCTCAACATAGTAAAGGCCATGTATGATAAGCCTACAGCAAACATTATTCTTAATGGTGAAAAACTGAAAGCATTCCCCCTAAGATCATTAACAAGACAGGGTATCTACTTTCACCACTATTATTCGACACAGTTCTGGTCGGCCTAGCTACAGCAGTCAGAGAAGAAACAGAGATAAAAGGAATCCAGATTGGAGAAGAAGAAGTAAAGCTCTCACTATTTGCAGATGACATGATACTGTACATAGAAAACCGTAAAGATAATATCAGAAAAATATAGCTGGAGGAATCAACCTTCCTGACTTCAGATTACAATACAAAATTAGTCACTAAGACAGTATGGCACTGGCACAAAAACAGAAATATAGACCAATGGAGCAAGATACAAAGCCCAGAAATAAACCCATGCACCTATGGGTACCTTATTTTTGACAGAGGCAAGAATATACAAGCCTCTTCAAGAAATGGTGGTGGGAAAATTGGACAGCTACATGAAAAAGAATGAAATTAGAACACTTCCTAACACCATACACAAATATAAACGCAAATGAATTAAAGACCTAAATGTAATACCAGAAACTATAAACCTCTTAGAGTAAATTATAGGCAGAACACTTGATGACATAAATCAAAGAAAGATCCACCATGACCCACCTTCTAAAGTAATGGAAATAAAAGCAAAAGTAAACAGGTGGGACTTGATTAAATTTAAAAGCTTTTGCACAGCAAAGGAAACTATAAGCAAGGTGAAAAGACAACCCTCAGAATGGGAGAAAATAATAGCAAATGAAACAACTGACAAAGGATTAATTTCCAAAATATAAAAGCAGCTCATATAACTCTAAGCCAGAAAAAAAAAGCAGCTCAATCAAAACGTGGGGAAAAGACCTAAACAGACATTTCTCCAAAGAAGACATACAGATGGCTAGAAAACACATGGAAAGGTGCTCAATATTGCTCATTATTAGAGAAATACAAATCAAAACCACAATGAGATATCACCTCACACCAATCAGAATAGCCCTCATCAAAAAGTCTACAAGCAATAAATGTTGGAGAGAGTGTAGAGAAAAGGGAACACCCTTGCACTTTGGTGGGAATGTAAATTTATATAGCCACTCTGGAAGATGGTATGGTGATTCCTCAAAAAACTAGGAATAAAACCACCATATGACCCAGGAATCCCACTCCTAGGCATATACGCTGAGGAAGCCAAAACTGAAAAAGACTTATATCGCATTGTTAATTGCAGCACTATTTGCAGCAGTAAGAACATAGAAGCAACCTAGATGTCCATCAACAGGTGAACAGATAAAGTAGCTGTGGTACATATAAACAATGGAATATTACTCGGCCAGAAAAAGGAAAGCATTTGGGTCAGCAAAGGTCCGAAATGAGGTGGGTAAACCTAGAACCTATTATACAGAGTGAAGTGAATCAGAAACAGAAAGATAAATACTGTATTCTAATGTATATATAAGGAATCTAGAAAAATAGTACTGAAGAATTTATTTACAGGGCAACAATGGAGAAAGAGACATACAGAATAGAAATATGGACATGGGAAGAGGGGAGGAGAGGGTGAGATATATGGAAACAATAACATGGAAACTTACATTACCATTTGTAAAATAATTAGCCAACAGGAATTTGGTGTATGGCTCAGGAAACTCAAACAGGGGCTCTGTATCAACCTAGAGAGTTGGGATGGAGAGGGAGATGGGAGGGAGTTTGAAAGGGGAGGGGATATATGTATACCTATGGCTGATTCAGTATGAATAGTATGAAAAGGCAAAATGATAGGATATTGAAAGAGTAACTCCCCAGGTCAGTAGGTGTCCAATATGCTACTGGAGATCAATGGATAAATAACTCCAGAAAGAGTGAAGGGATGGAGCCAAAGCAAAAACAATACCCAGTTGTAGATGTGACTGGTGATAGAAGCAAGGTCTGATGCTCTAAAGAGCAATATTGCATAGGAACCTGGAATGTCAGGTCCATGAATCAAGGCAAATTGGAAGTGGTCCAACAGGAGATGGCAAGAGTGAATATCAGCATTTTAGGAATCAGTGAACTAAAATGGACTGGAATGGGTGAATTTAACTCAGATGACCATTATATCTACTACTGTGGGCAAGAATCCCTTATAAGAAATGGAATAGCAATCATGGTCTCAAAAGAGTCCGAAATGCAATCTCAAAAACAACAGAATGATCTCTGTTCATTTCCAAAGCAAACCATTCAATATTACAGTAATCAAAGTCTATGCCCCGAGCAGTAATGCTGAAGAAGTTGAAGTTGAACAGTTCTATGAAGACCTACAAGACCTTTTAGAACTAGCATTCAAAAAAGATGTCCTTTTCATTACAGGGTACTGGAATGCAAAAGTAGGAAGTTAAGAAACACCTGAGTAACTGGCAAATTTGGCCTTGGAATACGGAATGAAATAGGGCAAAGGTTAATAGAGTTCTGCCAAGAAAACACACTGGTCATAGCAAACACCCTTTTCCAAAAATGCAAGAGAAGATTCTACACATGGACATCACCAGATTGGTCAACACCAAAAGCAGATTGATTTTGGAGTCAAAGATGGAGAAGCTCTATACAGTCAACAAAAATGAGACCAGGAGCTGACTATGGCTCAGATCATGAACTCCTTATTGCCAAATTCAGACTTAAATTGAAGAAAGTAGGGAAAAACACTAGACCATTAAGGTATGACCTAAATCAAATCTCTTATGCTTATACAGTGGAAGTGAGAAATAGATTTAAGGGACAAGATCTGATAGACAGAGTGCCTGATGAACTATGGACAGAAGTTTGTGATGTTGTACAGGAGACAGGGATCAAGACCATCCCCATGGAAAAGAAATGCAAAAAGGCAAAATGGCTGTCTGGGGAGGCTTTACAAATAGCTGTGAAAAGAAGAGAGGCTAAAAACAAAGGAGAAAAGGAAAGAAATAAGCATCTGAATGCAGAGTTCCAAAGAATAGCAAAGAGAGATAAGAAAGCCTTCCTCAGCCATCAATGCAAAGAAATAGAGGCAAAGAACATAATGGGAAAGACTAGAGATCTCTTCAAGAAAATTAGAGATACCAAGGGAACATTTCATGTAAAGATGGGCTCAGTAAAAGACAGAAATGGTATGGACCTAACAGAAGCAGAAGATATTAAGAAAAGATGGCAAGAATACACAGAACTGTGCAAAAAAGATCTTCACAACNTTGAATAATGTTTCCTAGCACTTTTGTATATAAAGTTGGGGGAATCAGAATCAGAATGAAAATTAATCTTGATTAGTGAATACAATCTAAGTCCTCACTGTATCATATAGAACTGTTACACTTTTTTAAGCACTAGTTCTATCTTTCTCATAGTAACCTGTATCACAATTATGAAAATATAAAAATTATTTACTGTAGGAAATATTTTATGAGATATCAGAAATTACTACATTATACTTACCAGCCAAAGCAAGAATATACTCTTGAAATCTTGTTCCTATACGATTAGTAGCTGTGCAATTATATCGTCCAAAGTCATTATCAGATGTAGGTGCAATCTAAAATAATTATGATAATGAAAGTTTCACAATTTTAAAACAATATCACAGAAGTTTTAAAATAGTCTCTAGCATCACTGTCATCTTCATATATATACAATTACTGACAACTCCTTGCCATAACTCTTTTTTCTGTATCAAGTAAGCATTCTCTCTTTTTAAGAAATAATCCACAGTTTTGTACCATCCATGTGTATCCATGTGCTTAGGTGCTCAGTCCTGTTCAACTCTCTGCGACCCCATGGACTCTAACCCATCATAGGACCAGGTAAATTACAGTTAGTCTCTCAATTTATTAAGTAGACAAATACTACCATTTTGTTACATATATTCAAGTGAAAAATCATCAGATATTTATATATGCAAAGCTCAGAAAATAGTATAGATTGAAAAATATGTATTCTGCAGTTGCTACAAATGACTTTGAAAATAGGAATCTTGTAACAAAAGCATTGTTAACTCTGTTTTCTACCTTGCTATCTTCAATCAGGCAGGTTTAAAGCCTAAGAAAGGTTCAAAATACCATAGCTTTCTCTTCCTCTTATGATTTTATTAAACATAAAATATTAAGAAAGGGTGAGGATCTATTTAAAATAAAAATCTTTCAGGAAGGTATTTTGCAAGAAAATATTTCCCTGTGTACCAATCCCTGTTGGCAGGCACATTATCTTGATATCTAATACCGTACCTTGCCCCTATTGCTGTTCAATTCCTATCATTCTCTTTTAGTTTAGGTGGAAAATAGTTGACCTCAGTCCTTACACGCTTGAAATCCATAATTAAGTTAACCGAAGATTCTATGTTGCACAGTGGGACCAATCCTATAATTCTAATGTACCAAAATTCTGAAGTATCAATTCAGAAAAGAGATTTGGTGATCGTAAAGATATAATTTTCAATTCCAGTAACTATTATTAAGCGTAGAATAGAGTTGCTGTTAATTTCAAGTCTATCCCAAAAGGGAAAAATGGTTTTGTGATAATGGGAGGCTATTAACTAAAAGTGCAATTTGGAGGTCCATTGAAGATGATAATTCTGAAAGTGTACAGAAAGCAGTGTCATTCATCTTCTAGTCAGATGTCCATCTAGGAATAGATCATAGCTTTAAGGACTAGAAGCTTTAATAGCTCATATGTAAGTACTTTTAAGTGACTAAAATACTCATTTTTCATACATTCAGGTTATAATAAACTAGGTTAACTTAACTAGAAAATAATTTTACTACTCAGAAAGCTTACTAAAAAATGTCTTTATTCTACAAATATATGAGAAATTCATTTGTATATCCCAAAGGGAAGAATGTGTACTGAATAAATGCAATGCAAATACAGGATGGATGTGAAGAATCTTGACTATTGCACAGTTCCTCAAGATCAATAAAGTAACTTAAATATACCTATTTTAACTGGAACACATTTTAAAAGGCTCAGTTCAGCTTTGATTTTATGTTCCTGGGAGTTCACTTATCAAAAGACAAAGGCTTTGTAATTCTAGCTGAAATAAGTAATTTCTTTATCATGCTTTATGATTAACAAATAGAGAAACTATCCCTAGTAGCACAGTCTATTAAAAAAACACAGATCAGACAACTGGAAATCATGTCCCCTCCAGCCTATTTAGTGTATTCTAGGAAAGCAGTAGAGTCCAATAAGTGGTTTTTAAAAGTTCAATGCCAGCATAGTGAAATAATGGATAATTTTATCGAAATGCATAATAATATAAAACAAAGGTATATAATTCGTGTTTATTTAATATATATTCATATTAACTATGTTTAATATATAAACTATTACTTATATTTATTCAATAAGTACTAGAAACATCTACTTAGGATACTACTTCTTAATATTTTAATATGTAGTTAAAATAATTCAAGTTTTTAAATTTAATTTTATTTATTTATTTATTTTTACTTTACAATACTCTATTGGCTTTGCCATACATTGACATGAATCCANAGATAGCATGTTGAAAGACAGAGACATTAGTTTGCCAACAAAGGTCCATCTAGTCAAGGCTATAGTTTTTCCAGTGGTCATGTGTGGATGTGAGAGTTGGACTGTGAAGAAAGTTGAGCCCCGAAGAATTGATGCTTTTGAACTGTGGTGTTGGAGAAGACTCTTGAGAGTCCCTTGGACTGTCCATTCTGAAGGAGATCAGCCCTGGGATTTCTTTGGAAGGAATGATGCTAAAGCTGTAACTCCAGTACTTTGGCCACCTCATGCGAAGAGTTGACTCATTGGAAAAGACTCTGATGCTGGGAGGGATTGTGGGTAGGAGGAGAAGGTGACGACAGAGGATGAGGTGGCTGGATGGCATCACGGACTCAATGGATGTGAATCAGTGAACTCCAGTAGTTGGTGATGGACAGAAAGCACTGGCGTGCTGCGATTCATGTGGTTGCAAAGAGTCAGACATGACTGAGCGACTGAACTTAATTACTTACTTAGACTCAACATTTTCCTGATGTCAGATGACTGCCAATTTTCATTTGTCAATCTCTGCATCTTTATGCTGAGATCTTTTTTATGAAAATACTGAAAATCACTTTATCCCACAAGCATGAAGACCTAGAAGTTCTCAAAAATAACACCCTGGAAAGAAGCTCTCAACAATAACTGATAGAAATTATTGAACAAATACACAGTCAATTATTTTTTTTTAAGAACACATTTTATATTGTTTCCTGGGCAACTGAGTTTCAGTCACTAGAGGTAGCTAGCTTAGTGGCATCCTCTCTTCTTTGTATCAGTTTCTCATTCTAGTCATGCTTTCAGCACTTTCAAAATTAACTAGTTAAATGTGAATCTTTCTCTCAGGATCTACAGCTTAAGGAACCAAACTTCAAACAGTTGAAACCAAAAGTAGTTTTAGAAAATGATGCATAAAATAAGTTTCTGGAACTGGATCACTAGTCAGAAAAATGAGAATAAAGACCTCATAGTAAGTAGAGTGGTACAATGAACTGTATGTACATTTGTATCTCTCCCAGATTCATATGTTGCAGTCCTAACCTCAATGCATTGGTATTTGGAGATGGAGCCCTTAGGAAGAATTAGGTGATGAGGGAGAACCTCCCATGAATGGAATTAGTGACTTTATAAGAAGAGAAATAGAGAGAATCTCTCTCGGCCATGTGAGGATACAGCTCACCAGAAAAGACAACACCTTGACCACAGATTTCCCAGATCTGAGAAATAAATGTTTGTAGGTTAAGTCACCCAGTCTCTAGTGTATTTTATACAGCATCCACACTTACTAAGACAAGTAGAACTTATCCCCGGCCAACTATAGCATCACAGTTACTAAGAGTTTCACCTGTGAAATAAGATCCACAAAATAGGAAATTCCAAGGAAATGTCCCTTAAACCATAATTCCACAGTTCCTGAATATGATAAGTCAGAATCCATAATGGAGAGACTAGTGCCACTTTCTAAAACAAAGAATGCAGAATTGGTCATCATCTTTATATCCCTATTTAATTTACCAATCAGGACTTTTCAAAAACTGACTGACTCATGGCCTTTGTTAGGGGATTATTACAGACTTAAATGGCCACCTCATGTGAAGAGTTGACTCATTGGAAGAGACCCTGATGCTGGGAGATATTGGGGACAGGTGGAGAAGGGGACAACAGAGGATGAGATGGCTGGATGGCATCACTGATTCGATGGACATGAGTTTGAGTGAACTCCAGGAGTTGGTGATAGACAGGGAGGCCTGGTGCGCTGCAATTCATGGGGTCGCAAAGTCGGGCACGACTGAGTGACTGAACTGAACTGAGCATACTTAATTGAAAGCTTCAGTTGTAATTTCAGTTCTGGCATCTTTAATGTGGAATAATAGATCTATATAATAGATAGGAATAGACAACTCCAATTTATGGCAGAAATTGATGAGAATACACCCATCAAATCAATAACCTCCTAGAAAGCATCAGAAACTATTGATCTGGAAAATGTAGCCTTTTTGATTTCTATTATGGAAAACAATCTGTAGTAATTCACATGGAAGAGACAGTGGGATACAATCATAAGACAGAGTAAAATATATTCATGGTCTTGAGCCTGGCCTATATAATGCTTATTATTATTATTTTTTTTTTTTTTGTCACAAAGGGCTTTATAATAATGGAATACTAAACTATTTCTATCTTTTGATAATCTTTTAATTGAACATGGGATCAAGAAGTAGCTCATACTCTAGATGCCCTACTAGGCTCATATGCATAACTGGATGACAGATAAAACCTTGAAAGCTTCGGGTGCCTAACAAATGAATGACACTTTTAGGGATTCAGTAGAGTGGAGTATTCAGAAATACTTCTTCAAGATAAAGAACACATATTTTAGCACTAAGTAAAAGACACAGATGCTATGTAGGTCCTTTTATGTACAAAGACAGCACAACAATTGGTGATAATGTTTCAGTTAATTTATTAGTTGATTAACAAGACTTCCAGTTTTGATAAGTAGCTTCCACATTTCTCTAGGATACCAGCTGGGTATCCCTATGATTAAACTTGATTCTGACACTGTCTATCTGGAGACAACATCAGATCACAAGCGTTAAGGATTCTGTTCAAAGAGATGTCCTCCATTTTAAATACCAGTCATGAGTAGCATGTCCCCATGTTACCTACAACTTCTGTTTGATTTGACTACAATTCAGAGATTGCCAAATCTTCTTCCTCCTTTGAATTAGATTAATTTACCAGAGCAGCACACAGAAGTCAGGGAAACATTTATTTAAGTTTGTTGTTGATGTTCAGTCACTCAGTCATGTCCAACTCTGAGACACATGGACTGCAGCATGCCAGGCTTCCTTGTCCTTCACCATCTCCCAGAGCCTGCTCAAACTCATCTCCATTGAGTTGGTGATGCTATCGAGCCATCTTGTCCTATGTTTTTACCTTCTCCTCCTGCCTGCAATCTTTCCCACCATCAGGATCTTTTCTAATGAGTCGTCCTTTGCATCACGTGGCCAAAGTATTGGAGCTTCAGTTTCAGCATCAGTTCTTCCAATGAATATTTAGGGTTGATATCCTTTAGGATTGACTGATTTGATCTCCTTGTAGTCCAGTGACTCTTATAGTCTTCTCCAACACAACAGTTCAAAATAGTTAATTCTTTGGCACTCAGCTTTCTTTATTGTCCAACACTCATGTACATACATGACAACTGGAAAAACCATAGCTTTGACTCTGTGGACGTTTATTGGCAAAGTAATGTCTCTACTTTTAACACACTGTCCAGGATTGTCATAGCTTTTCTTTTAAGGAGCAAGCAGCTTTTAATTTTGTGGCTGCTGTCACCACCTGCAGTGATTTTGGAGCCCAAGAATATAAAGTCTGTCACTGTTTCCATTGTTTCCCCATCGATTTCCATGAAGTGATGGGACCAGATGCCAGGATCTTAGTTTTTTGTATGCTGTTTTAAGCCAGCTTTTTCACTCTCCTCTTTCCCCTTCATCAATAGGCTCTTTAGTTCCTCTTTGCTTTCTGCCCTAAGAGTGGTGTCATCTGCATATCTGAGATTATTGACATTTCTCCCTGTAATCTTAATCCCACTTTCATCCAGCCCATCATTTCTCCTAATGTACTCTGCATATAAAGTAAATAAGCTGGGTGAAAATATACAGCCTTGAGTATCCCTTTCCTAATTTTGAACTAGCCCATTGTTCCATATTTTCTTCTGTTTCTTCTTAATCTGCAGGCAGGTTTCTTAGGAGGCAGGTAAGGTGGTCTAGTATTCCTATCTCTTTAAGAATTTTCCACAGATTATTGTGATCCACATAGTTAAAGGCTTTAGCATAATGAATCAGATGTTATTTCTGGAATTCTCTTGCTTTTTGTGTGATCCAATGGATATTTGCAATTTGATCTTTCTAAATCATCTTGGACATCTGGAAGTTCTCAGTTTGGATACTGCTAAAGCCTGGCTTGGACAATTTTGAGAATTACTTTGCCCGTGTGTGAAATGAGTGCAACTCTGTAGTGCTTTTGGCATTGCCTTTCTTTGGGATTGAAATGAAAACTGACCTTTTCCAGTCCTGTGGCCATTGCTGAGTTTTCCAAATTTGCTGCCATATTGAGTGCAGCACTTTCACAGCATTATCTTTTAGGATTTGAAATAGCTCAGTTGGAATTTCATCACCTCCATTAACTTTGTTCATAGTGATGCTTCCTAAGACCCACTTGACTTCAGACTCCAAGATGTCTGGCTCTAGGTGAGTGATCACAGCATCATGGTTATCTGGGTCATTAAGATCTTTTTTGTATAGTTCTTCTGTGTATTCTTGCCACCTCTTCTTAATATCTTCTCCTTCTACTAAGTGCATATCATTTCTGTCCTTTATTGTGCCCATCTTCGCATGAATTTTTCCCTTGGCATCTCTAATTTTCTTGAAGAGATTGGTAGTCTTTATCAGTCTATTGTTGTCATACTGAAGAATTTGGTTAAGTATACACATGAGTAGCTGGATGAAAGGATACATAGTTAAAGCCTGGTAAGTTTCCAGGAGCAGGAACTTCTGTCTCTGTGAAGTTGGGGTATATCATACTCATGGTAACTGGATGTTTCTCACAGACCAGGAAACTCTTTGAATCCCTTACTAAGGAGATTTATATGGAGGTTTCATTACACTGGCATAATTGACCATTAACTCTATTTTTAGCCCATGCCTGTTTTTAAGGGTTTGGGAGATGGTGTTGAAAATTTCAAGAATCTAATCATGGCTTGATCTTTCCAATAACTGTTCCTCATACAGGAGCCTACCACAGTCACCTTATAAGAACAAAAGACTTTCCAATCACCCGAGAAATTACAAGAGTTTCAGAAGAAGCCCTATGTCAGGAACCAGGGTCAGAGACTGAGTTTTAGAACTACTTAACCAAAGAACCTATTAGCCCAGGTTCCTATCACTTAAGAAATTCTGTGCCAGGAAAGAGGATGAAGACCAAATATCTACTTCTTACTATAAATCACAGTGTAACAGGCATTATATCATGCTGCATATTGANTAACTACTTAACCAAAGAACCTATTAGCCCAGGTTCCTATCACTTAAGAAATTCTGTGCCAAGAAAGAGGATGAAGACCAAATATCTACTTCTTACTATAAATCACAGTGTAACAGGCATTATATCATGCTGCATATTGATAGATATTTGTTCAGTTCTTAGAATAACAACCAAGAGGTGAAAGAGAATAATGCTTCTTAACATTATTTTCTGTGATCCACCCAAGAATATTTTGCTTCCCCTGCAACCCCTGCTGCCCAAAATTTCAGCTCTGTTAGAACAGAAGCCTGGTGAAAGATTGAAATCATAATGGAATAATCAGAGTTCAGGTACACAAAATGGAGCCAGAGGCCACTGAGGATCTAGTTTCAGGCAGGTGCCTGCAGCACTGAGAACTGAACTCTCTGTGAACTATACGAAACCCAAGGGAACCAACCGTTTTTGCAATAGTACCTGCTATCTGCAACCTTGTGATCTCAAGGTTTTTCCCCTTTGAAGCTACACAGTCATTTCAGACCTCAACCAATCCTTGTTTAGTGAACACCCTTCTTGCCAGCTCCAATTATAATTCTTAACACATAATTCATGTAAATAANCTTAGCTGAGGCATGAGGTTAACAGGGAGTAATTTCTTAGCTTTTCTATGGTCTTAAATCACAACTCCCGAGTGAGTTCAGTTTCCACTTGAACGTGAAGAAAAGCTAGTGAGGTATTTCTACTCTAAAATTAACAAGGCACAGTTAGAGCAGGTATAAACTCCTTTGGATATATGTACCCTGAACTTTGTAAATATGTTGGGAAACCGACTATATCAGTTAAGATAAGCTAAGTTATGCTACGATAACAACTATCAAAAAAATCTCAGTTACTTATAACAGCAAAGGTTTATCTCTCTTTAACATTATATGTCCATCTTCGATTGGCTGTGGCTTTGCTTCATGTCATTATCTCTTTAGGGCCTGGGCTGATAGAGCAGCCTTTCCCCAGTATGTGAGTACCCACTGTGACAGAGCAGAAAGAGACAAGCCAGCTCCTGAATGTCTGTCCCAAAGGAACATGTATGCCTACCTATATTTCCTCACTCAGAGGAAGTCTCAAGATCACAAAGTCCAACAGGGCATTATCTTCTCACACAAAGAGTCACTGTATGCTTGCATGCTAAGTCACTTTAGTCATGTCTGACTCTTTGTGACTCCATAGACTGTCACCCACCAGGCTTCTCTGTCCAGGGGATTTTTCCAGGCAAGAATACTGGAGCCAGCTGCCATTTCCTTCTCCAGGGGATCTTCCTGACCCATGGACCAGACCCTATACACAGTGTTAGCAGGCAGATTCTTTACCACTAGAAGAACCTGGGAAACCCTGAAGAGGTGCTGCAGGGACAAAAACTAGAACATTTAGTAAAGAGTAATATAATCCACCACGCTAATTAACTGTGTTTTCCCCATGTCATATTTTTGCCATAATCCTGATTCCTATTTCAAAAATATGCATTTAGGAAAATTCAAGCAATTTTCTGTTTAGGAAAAAGTCTATTAAGATTCCAATTCATTGATCCTCCCAAAAAGTCAAAGGCACTTAAAGTTTCCAAAGCACTTTCAAATAAATTTATTCTTCCTAAGTATTCTATGAAAATTTGAGTTTATGAACTTTGATGCTAAATTCATCTGTTCTATTGATTAACCCCTGCTGTTCTTATTTCCAAAAGAAAAAAGTATATTACAAGCCTGTATATTTTATCCTTTATGTCTCTTGTGCTTTGAATTAGATGATATTAAATTGGGTTTATTTGAAGAGTTCATTAATTCATCTGAATATTCTTTGTGTTCTTTGCTGCATTCTTCTATTTTCATATCATCCCTTGTGCCAACTTTTGCTCTGTTAATAATCCATTGCTACTAACAAACCCTACATATGACCTTTCCTCCTGTTCTCTTAATTTTCTTTAAGCAGATCATTGCTACCTGATAATTATCCTACTGTCTTAAATAATTCTGAACCTCATTTCCCAAAGTAATTCTCTTCATATACTCCATATAGGAAATTTAGATATGTATAATTATGGATTGTTAGAGCTCAAAGAAACTCTTGAGTTCATGAAAGTCTTTTAACAGAAGATAAAACAGGCCCAGAGAGATAGAGTGACTTACTTGAAATATCAAACTACTTAGGGATGTTAATAGCACTGTAACTCAGGTCTTTGAATTTCTGATACAGTAGTTTCTCTGGTGTTTTGTCTTTATTTCATGAAGTGGCATGTCATTCTTGACCTTGGGCTTTAATATTTTCAGAGATTCTCCATTTTCCAGCCAGATCCACTCTTTACCTGCCTCTGCCTGTTCTGTGGGCGGGGGCTGCCCTCTGATCCTTTGGCTTCTGGTTGTGTTCAGCCATTGAGAAGCACCGGTAATAGCTGGGAACCTGGGAGGGCTGTGTTTGAGTTCCTCTAGCTCCCACCACCTAGCCCATGGCTGGTGCGTGGCTGCACTTTCCCACTGTCTATGAGGGAGACCTTATGCCTCAGCTAAGCCCTGTGTTTTGTTGGGCTCTTGTAACTATTCCTTATCCTTATTGCTTCAGGCCTAGACATTGTGATGACTTTCCACATTGCCAGATATAGATAGACTTTTTTAGTCTCTATGTCAACTTTTGCTCTTGGTAACAAGTTTCTATTAACAGTCTTCTTGGTTCCTTTATCCCTATCCCTATTTCCAGAAACAGTGTCTTTATTAAACTCTTTTCATTTTCACTTTTGAATGTGCATCTGGTTCTCTTTTAGAATGTTTATAAAGATAATTTGTAATTCTTAGTCCATCTGTTCTAACATTTTGCTTCTGATATAAGTGGTAATCTAATATTTGTTTTTCTTTTGAAATAGCAATGCTCCTCAAGGGTATTGCTATTCTGGCTCAGACCTCCTATCTTCCACATTTATCAGTTACTTTGTGACTGCTTCCACCTTCCCAAGACTGCCCACACTTTATGATTCACTAGAAGGACCCAAAGGACTAAACATACGGTTGTACTCAGTGCAAAGATTTACTACAGAGACATAGTAAGGATCAACTAGGGAGAATAAACAGGCAGAATCTAGAGGAATCTATTTGCAAGCTTCCCAAGCTCTTTCTTAACCCTACCTCTCATTAAGGGATCACAGAGTACATCCATTCTCCAGCAGCAAAAATGTAGTGACACCAAAGTGATGTTTCCACCCAGGCAAGTCTGTTTGAGATTCAGAAATGAGGGGTTTTAGTAGGGACTGGTCACATTGGCATTCTTCTTCTAGCAACAATGAAAATTTCCAACTTTCAAAAAAAAAGCAGGTTGTCACCATAAATCACGTTGCTGATATGAACAGTGTAGTTCATGGACACAATCTTATTATTTAAGGATTGTTTCAGAAGCCAAGTACTTGGATACCATCCAAGAGCAAAACTCAAAAAATAGCAACCTCCAGTTTCCTACGTTAACTTTCTCTGTGTGGTTGGTATGTGAGCAAAGACCAGACGAACCCCAAGCTGTTGTGAGTTCAAGGGTTGGGGGTGGACTGAGCCTGAAGTGAAGGGAGCCTTATGGTGTCAGATTACTCTTCTTTCCATAAGCCAATTCTTTGGATCATAACCTCATCTATTATGCCGCAAGGATAAGGTGAAGACACATCCTAAAAGGTCAAGGAAGAAAATTCTCTAAGTTAATTAGATCCCATATTGTTTATCTCAAGTCCTGTGAACACAGATTTTCTCTACTGACTTGATTTTACCTTGAGGGCATTTGGTCCAGAGGCAGAATTGTCACAAGATGGGAGGCAGACCCTTCATCCCAACCCAATGGTGATGAAAGAACAAAGGAAGCATGCTACAGTTTTCCCTCTCATAGTAGGACTTGTAGCCCTCATTCCTGTCATACAGCAGTTTCAAAACATCCACACACCACCCAGGGATTTCCTCTGAGCCCTTCTCTTGTTTCCCTTCTGTGGTTTCCCTGGGCTGTAAACCAGCACTCTTGCTACTTTAGCATCCTGGCAGGAAACAGATAAAGCATATTTTAAAACTAATTTTTTCCTCATATCTAATTTTAAAACCTCATACTTCCTAATTATAATTGAAAAATATAGATAAAGGCAAAGGAAAAAGAGGAACTTAAAACTTTTGCCCAATTCTGTAGTAGAGGAATAATCACTGTCCACAGCTTGTGGCAGATTTGTCTGTTTTTTTTTTTTTGTTTGTTTTCCCTTTCCTCCAGTGTGCTTGTCACTTGAAGTATAACTCTACACTCAGTCTACACTTGATCTGCTGCTAAGTTTTGGGATGTTTAAGGACATCTGGTGAATTACATAACAAATCCTAATTAAAATCTATTTGTCTATGGGGGTGAAGGAAGCTTCTGAGGAATGATATTAACTGGGTCCATTTGGGAGATTCAGACACTTGTTATATGTGTAACATGGGTGGGACTATTTAAGAGAAGCCCAGTAACAGTGGGCTTCTCCGGTGGTGCTAGTGGTAAAGTACCTGCCTGCCTGCCTGCCAATGAAGAAAATGTAACACATACGGATTCACAACCTGGGTGGGGAAGATCCCCTGGAGGAGGGCATAGCAACCAATATTCTTGCCTGGAAAATCTCATAAACAGAGGAACCTGGAGGACTATAGTCCACAGAGTCACAAAGTGTGGGACACGACTGAAACTACTTAACATGCACAGTTACAGTCGAAAGATTTAGCTACCTGGGGTGAAGGAAATAGAATTAGAGAAACCCAGATGTAAAAATATTAACTTGATTCTACTGTCTAAATCATAAAGTGATGGTTTTAGGCATAATATGGAATTATTCCATAGGATTTATATTTCTATTGAATCTCCTTTTACTCATTTCTGAGACCTATACAAGGTAGCAGATGTGTGCTCAGTCGTGTCTGACTCTTTGAGACTCCATGGGCTAGAGCCTGCCAGACTCTTCCATCCATGGAATTTGCTAGGCAAGAACACTGGATTGGATCACCATTTCCTATATCTGGGGAGTCTTCCTGACCCAGGGATTCGAACCTATGTCTCTTGCATCTCCTGCATTGACAAGTGGATTCTTTACCACTGCATCACTTGGGAAGCCTGTAAAAGGTAGAGTCAACTGTAAGAAATATCTCTATAAAATTCTGAACCAGCTGTTTCACTGAACTATGAAACAACTTACTGAATAATCAACAGTGCCTGAGAACACTCTAGAAAATGGTTTCATTCTTTTGTTTTTGCTTCCCCAGTTTCCTGACAAGGAACTGAATTCAGGCCATGGTAGTGAAAGTGCCAAATTCTAACCACTAGAGCACCAGTGAACTCCCATTGATTCTAGCTGTCAGATCCTTTCAGCCAGAAGGCCACTTTAGACCTTCACCATTAAGAGGCTCAAGAAATAACTACCAGTAGGAAACTGCTTTTTCTGTAGTGCAGCAGTAGCCATCAGTGGAGAGATGTTCATGCTGATACAGCAGGAGACAGACCGCCTGGTTTGGCAACCATAAAGTGAAGTCCATATATGTTGGGGATTGCCACACCAGTCGACCTGCTAGCAGTTTTCATTGGCCTGGCTTACCAGCAATAACCACAAACACAAAACTGCTGTATTCGGAATGTACTAGAAAAAGACTAAATTGCCCATTGAAAGAGTAGGAGAAAAGTAAGAAAATATGGCTGGCATAGACTCATTTGTGAATCCAGCCTATAATAAGTGCTGGACTTGTATTGTTATGAAGGTAAGCTATTTTTAAAGATTGTATTCATGGGTTTCTTGAATATATGCTGCCAAAGTAGTAAGTTTAGCAATCTGTATTTTCAGATGAGACTTCTGAAATCTAGGAGAGTTTGTTCCATAATCATGGCTGGATTGCAACAATAGCTCAGATCTCCTGACTTTTAACCCAACAGAAACTCGTTCACAGCACTCCTTGTAGATGCCTTCCTCTTCTATGCCAGAGCAGCAATGTGCTCATTCATTCTCAAGTAATGTGAAGTGTTGTGCCTATCAGTAATTTGTACTTGGGTGAATGATATAATGCCCAATTGAAAAATGTTGTTTACACAGTTTATATTTTGTTTAAAGACTATTTCTAACACATTTTTCTTTCCTTCCTTTCTTTTTTTCCTGTTTATTACTTTTTCCCTAATTTACCATCATGCTTTAAAAACTTATGGAATGATTTATTTCAAGCAAACATGTAGAATTTCAAAAATGGAAAAAAAATATAAAGGTTAGAGGTAACATCTAAGTAAGTGAAAAATAAATAAGAGCAGCAGAAAATAATAACAAAAGATGTCTTAATTTATAGTGTTGTAGCCACACGTTCCAGGAAACAAACTCACTCAGGACAATGCAGATAGTGGAGTGCAGTTTATTACACCTGCGGGCCCAAGGCAGAGTCTCCTCTTAGCCAAGGGCCCCGACCAGCATTTGTGAAAATCTTTTATACCCCATGTGTATGTGTCTGAACCCACCACTCCAAATTCCTTGAGACTTACATAAACCAAGGAAAATACAATCCCAATAACCCAATTATTCACTGGCTATGTGCTCATGTGCTCAAACAGTCAAACAATTAGTCAATAATCAATAAACCTGAGGTTACACTCCGATAGATATAGAAAAATGTATGGCCTGTCTGGAGGAAGGGGTGATTAGTGTATGTTTTCTCTTAGGCAGTGAATAACTTAGATACGATCTTCAAGTTTCCCCTGTCTGGAGGGAGTCTTAGTCTTCTGTTGTTTTCATAGGCACTAAACACAGAGTTCAGAGTCCATTGTAAAGGTGGCCGAGCATGATCAGCATGAACAGGCCTAAGATGGAGTCCAGGCCTTGTGAATTCCTTCTTCATTAGAAATTCTAATCTAAAGAAATGCTTTCATTGTGAGCAATTCTGTCTAATAATGTTTTCTAGTATAACAGAATTCACTAAATAAAGATAAGCATTTATGAATGATACAGAAAATAAAGAGAGAGGGACAAAAAACATGGAAAGAGAAGGAGAGAAAGAGATAAAATAAGAGAGTGTAAAAATTACATATTGTATTCCTGAAAAAAAGCAATGATGAAAGAAAATTTGAAAAAAATTAATAAGCTAGAGATTGGCCATTTGATAATTTTTTAACCCATTTAGTTTGTGTTACAAGCTTACCTAAATTTTTTTGTAAAGGAGTTCAGTTCAGTTCAGTCACTCAGTCGTGTCTGACTCTTTGCGACCCCATGATTTGCAGCATGCCAGGCCTCCCTGTCCAACAGCAACTCCTGGAGTTCACTCAGACTCACGTCCATTGAGTCGTGATGCCATCCAGCCATCTCATCCTCGATCGTCCCCTTCTCGTCCTGCCCCCAATCCCTCCCAGCATCAGTCTTTTCCAATGAGTCAACTCTTCGCATGAGGTGGCCAAAGTGGAGTTAGATAATTTTTTATGGATAAATTATATGCAGAAAATAATTACATCCATTTTTTTCAAGATGTCCATATATTCACCTAGTAAATTTTCTTTTTCAGCTTACTGTTTTCCTTTGACCTTCTATAAAAAACAGGCTTATTGTCACACCTCTACTTATTAGATATCTGATTTGAAATCCCTCAGATCTGCTTTTAAGACAGTGAAAATTCCTTGTTAGAAGCTTTATATTTTATCATTGAACAAAGTAATGACCTGCTTTTTATTCTACTAATGACTCAAAGTTATTAATATTTTATATTATATGAGAAGATAATTTTATCCTCTTTGTATTAATTATTGGCTAAAATACATTTAACTCAGGAAGAAGCAGTACAAGAAAATTTTTGTATATTTGAAGATATGTCTATGCATGGAATTTTTTTTAATTTATTAAATTATTTCTAAATGTTAAGAAAATGTAAAGAAATAAATAATAAAGGATAAGACTGAAAGCAAATTTGTGATGGGGATCAAAAATTAGCATTCTATTAGTGAAAGTATTTTTTTCTCTAAATTCTTAATAAAATGATTAAATTTCTTACAGGAAGAGAAACAGAAAGATATACAGTAAATAGGGAAAAATAGAGACTGCTGCATTGTTTGGGTTCCTTCAAAGGGAGAACCTGTTGGGACAGTCCATTTGTATGATCACTTTTTTTGGAGCAAATATGAACACTGTAAACAAAGGCCCTGCTAACGTAAATGAATCAGATGATGGAAGACACTCAACTCCATTGTAAGCAGAAAAGTGCTTTGTTCACCTCTTATTATCATTTCCTGTTAAAGGAGACTTAGACTCTCATGTGATCCTTCTTGGCAAAATGCTACAAAAATATTATTATAATCAGAAATCTGGAGGTATTAAGTAAAGGACTGAATACATGCCGACTAGGGAAAAGCACCAAAAGAACTTGGAAGCAACAAAGACATTAGAAAAAGGCAGAATAAGGTGGATAGCATCTTTCAAAAAGAGCAACTTTCTCTGTTCCTAGTCGATGCTTTGTACTTCTGAGTAAATGACTATAGATTATCATTTACTTTATACATATTTTTTTCATTTCCTAAGATTGACCTTGTTGGATGCTTTAATATTAAATTATTGGAAGTTAGTTCAAATATTATAATTCAACTTGAGGAAACAGAAAGGCAACAGGAAAAGTGGCAAAAGTGTATTCATCTGTTAGATTAGGCAGGTGGGACAATTTAAGTTTGAAAGCTAGTTACTAAATTTTAAGGAAGATTATTCTTCTTTTCCAAGGAAGTCAAATAATGACTATCTTTTAGTAAGAAACCCAGTCTCATTTGGCTAACAATAACATAATTTATAAGCATTTTATTTTTGGTGTATCACTGAATTTCAGGAACCAGCATTACTACCAACTTCAGAAACTCAATGCAGTAGATATACATGTATGTCACTCCTGTCTCCCATTTATCAGCTGCACCCTGAAAAATATAAAATGCACTTAAAATGTAATTTTGAGAATAGGAAGCATGAGTTTCTTTCAACGTTGTCCCCATTTAGACCACAAATATTACTTGAAGCAAATAAAACCCATAATGAATATTTTGGTATATCGTATCTCTACTTCCTCCATTTCCAACTTAATAATCCCAAGAACACATTCCTTAGTCTGAATTGTTCCTGGCATGAGCAATCAAATGTTTTGCACTAATATCTTCCTGCTCTCTTTTTAAGATCATAGCACTGCAGTCTCCATTTCCTTCATGGGCCACTAAGCTGCTATTTCACCCTCATTTCAATTCTCTCATACACAGACCATTTGATCTTTTAGAAAGTCCTATTTCTTATTACCTAGTCAATCTACCTGTTCACTCAGCCTACTTTTCTTCTTCCACATGATCTTATTTACATATACTTATGATTCTATGCTTTTAAATTGAGTTACATGTCTGATTGATCAATATACCTGATTTTGAATATACATCCATATGTCACTTTCATTTATAAGTTTCTCATGCAACTTCATGATTATCTGTGCATGAAACTAATAGTTAACTGAATACAGGCTTCCTTTCTTTGTGTGTACATGTATGCATGTTTATTTATTAATGGTTGTGGGTAAATGAATAAAAGAATGTAGACATGAGAACATATATGAAAGTAGAGAGCTGGAAAGTTATCATGTTTACAATGATTCTATAAATCATGAATGCATGGTGGGTAAACAAGATAGATTATAAAAAATGAATTTGATCAGCTGTATGCAACTGCTGACATCCATAGGAGCTCGCTAGATGCAGGGTTTTGTTCACGAACCCAAATAAATATTTAACTGTAATCTCAATTTTTTCCTATGATTATTATTAAATTTGTATTTATACTTTGATATTCATGCAATGAATACTTCAGACTCTCTCCTAAATTTGTTCTCAAACATTTTTGCAAAAATTAATAAAATAACGATTAGAAACCTTCTAAAATAGAGGTTTGGTCTATTTTGCTACCAAGAGCATAGGCACACACACACACACACACACACACACATACATATATATATATATACACATATATACCTTAATGTTTGATTAACAATATAAAGATAAAATTACATTATTTGGCTTTCACTTTATTATTTTACCCCAGCAATTATGTACCTTTTTCTTTCCTTAAAGGAATCTGAACTGTTGGAACCTGTCTGCCTGTTTATCATATATTCTTATTGAATTAAGCAATCCTCAGGACAACTGTAATAAATGCATCTTGTTAAGAAAACAAATGAAGTAAATAAAAATAATGCCACAAAATGATCCTTAGAATATAGATTTTATGTCCTAAAATGTCATTGCTCAGTTCCCCATTGTATCACAGGGGTCTCCAACCAGTGGGAAATGCTCCACACCATATGTGCACAAAAATAAGGCCAGAGACAAAATGCAGATTAATTCTCAAGAAACAGCAAATAAAGCATGAATCTGATAACTCTATTTTTTCCAACTAGAATCCAGTTCATCTGCATTTTGGAACAATTGATTTTTTTAAATTTTACTTATTTTACTTTACAATATTGTATTGGTTTTGCCATACATCAACCATGGGTGTGCATGAGTTCCCAATCCTGAAACCCCCTCCCACCTCTCTCCCCATACCATCTCTTTGGGTCATCCCAGTGCACCAGCCCCAAGCATCCTGTATACTGCATCGAACCTAGACTGGTGATTCATTTCTTACATGATATTATACATGTTTCAATGCCATTCTCCCAAATCATCCCACCCTCTCCCTCTCCCACAAAGTCCAAAAGTCTGTTCTATACATCTGTGTCTCTTTTGATGTCTCACATACAGTATTATCATTACCATCTTTCTAAATTCCATATATATGTGCTAGTCTACTATATTGGTGTTGTTCTTTCTGGCTTACTCTGTATAATAGGCTCCAGTTTCATCTACGTCATTAGAACTGATTCAAATGTATCCTTTTTAATGGCTGAGTAATACTCTATTGTGTATATGTACCAAGCTTTCTTATCTATTCATCTGCTGATCTTTATCAAGCTACCAGCAGTATTTTTCACAGAGCTAGAACAAATAATTTCACAATTTGTATGGAAATACAAAAAACCTCGAATAGCCAAAGCAATATTGAGAAAGAAGAATGGAACTGGAGGACTCAAGATGCCTGACTTCAGGCTCTACTACAAAGCCACAGTCATCAAGACAGTATGATACTAGCACAAAGACAGAAATACAGATCAATGGAACAAACAGAAAGCCCAGTAATAAACCCACAAACCTATGGACACCTTATCTTCGACAAAGGAAGCAAGAATATACAATGGATTAAAGACAATCTCTTTTGCTGGGAAAACTGGTCAACCACTTGTAAAAGAATGAACACTTTCTAACACCATACACAAAAATTAACTCAAAATGGATTAAATATCTAAATGTAAGGCCAGAAACTGTAAAACTCCTAGAGGAGAACATAGGCAAAACCCTCTCTGACATAAATCACAGCAGGATCCTCTATGACCCACCTCCCAGAATATTGGAAATAAAAGCAAAAATAAACAAATGGGGTCTAATTAAAATTGAAAGCTTCTGCACAACAAAGGAAACTATAAGNTGATCTCCTTGCTGTCCAAGGGACTTTCAAGAGCCTTTTCTGGCACCACTGTTCGAAGGCATCAATTCTTCGGTGCTCAACCTTTTTTATTGTCCAGCTCTCATATCAATACATGACTACTGGAAAAACCATAGCTTTGACTATGTGGAACTTTGTCGGAAAAGTAATGTCTCTGCTTTTTAATACACTATTAAGGTTTTCAGCTTTTCTTCCAAGGAGCAAACATCTTTTAATTTCATAGCTGCAGTCAACCATCCACAGTGATTTTCTTGGGATCCCAAGAAAACAGAATCTGTCACTGTTTCCATTCTTTCCACATCAATTTGCCATAAAGTGATGGCACCGGATGCCATGATTTTAGTTTTTTGAATGTTGAGTTTTAAGCCAGCATTTTCACTCTCCTCTTTCACCTTCATCAAGAGACTCTTTAATTCCTCTTTGCTTTCTCCCATAAGGATGGTGTCATCTGCATATCTGATGTTAATGATATTTCTACCAGCAACCTTGATGACAGCTTGTGCTTCATCCAGCCTGGCACTTCACATGATGTACTCTGGATATGAGTTAAATAAGCTGGTTGACTATGCATAGCCTTTATGTACTCCTTTCCCAATTTTGATTCAGTCCATTTTTCCATGTTGAGTTCTGACTATTGCTTCTTAACCTGCATTCAGGTTTCACAGGGGGCAGGTAAGGTGGTCTGGTATTCCCATTTCTTTACGAATTTTCCAGTTTGCTGTGATCTATACAGTCAAAGGCTTTAGCATAGTCAATGAAGCAGAAGTAGATGAATTCCACAGCTATTCATTTCCAGCAAGGCAGTCATTAGAGTTTTCTCTTTGCCCACATATATGAAGGAAGATTCAGGTAGAGTCTTGTTGCAACATCTTTCAAATTATTAATATGTAACATTAATGCTATTCCTTTTGGGGTTAATATCTATCTAGAGAGGAGAGAAGAGAAGAACCACAATGTTGGTCTTCTGTGCCACAAAAGACAATTTGATATTTGTACAAACACGTAGACACCTTGCTGAACTTAAATGCAAACTGAACTTGTCAATGTTAGTTCTTACAGAAGTTCATCATTTTCATCCTGGTGTTATGACTTCATATTAAAGGAATATATTNAGTCTTCTGTGCCACAAAAGACAATTTGATATTTGTACAAACATGTAGACACCTTGCTGAACTTAAATGCAAACTGAACTTGTCAATGTTAGTTCTTACAGAAGTTCATCATTTTCATCCTGGTGTTATGACTTCATATTAAAGGAATATATTTTCACATCTGTCTCACCAGGGAATCATCATCTTATAAAAAACTTGAGATTTTTATTCATCAAATATTATCACAATATAAATCTTATTAATTCAAATAGATTTTGCATTTATTTCATGTCACTGTGATGTTTTTCTGGTCAGGGTAAGAATTGTTTGACTTTGGCAAAATTCTCTGTGACATCAATTGTGCTGCAAAAGCAATAATTTGTCTGTGAAATGTCAGGCAGATTCAAATATCATGGTAGATGTTTTCTGGGTGTGGAGATGAATTCCATCTTTATGGAGGTTGCATTTTGACTTATAGGGTTGCACAAGCAAGCAAGTGGACATAAGCTTTAAACTAGAAATATGACTTAAAGATGATTTACTGGGTTTTGATGTTTGAGAAGCCAGGATAAGCATGAAATATGAAGAAAGGATATGCAATTTGTAGATCCTAATTTTTTTGATCCCATAATTTCAGTTCATTCTACTAATTGCTATCTAATTAGGAAGGACATATATTTACAAAGTGAAAGTGAAGTCGCTCAGTCGTGTCTGATTCTTTGCGACCCTATGGACTGTAGCCTACCAGGCTCCTCTGTCCATGGGATTTTCCAGGCAAGAGTACTGGAGTGGGGTGCCATTACCTTCTCCAGGAGATCTTCCCAACCCAGGGATCGAACCCAGGTCTCCCACACCACAGGCAGACGCTTTACCATCTGAGCTACCAGGGAAGCAACTTCAGTGTAGTGTGGAAATTGTTCCAACAGAGATATGTGTGAGGTGCTAAAGGAGCAGAAAAGATGTGTAATTTGTACTCTTAATAGGAAAGGACTTAATTAGTATTTGAGCCCAGTGTTGAAGGATTCCACAGTCTGATTCAATGAGGCTTTACAATCAACCACTTCACAGTTGCATATGTGTCTACACACACACACAAACATACATATATTGCAGGACTCAAGTGAGGCACATATATTGAAACCTCTTCTTAGTATCAAATTATCAGAATATACAGTCACCAAATATGAACAATCATTAGAAATGACAAACAGAGGAGTAAAAAATTTGAAAAAAAAAAAAAAAAGACTTTGAAACTTTCTAGTGAAACTGGGAAAATAATCCAACATGAAAATGTACTTTTTGCCAATAAAGGAAGATATATCTATACTATTATTATGTGGCTGTGAAATTTCCAGGCTGATTCAAGGCACTATGATAGGAATAATTTTGCTAGTAATATGTAGTTGTCACTAAGTATCAAATATTTTAAAATTTACAGTTTAAAATGTTTCATATGTCTATCTTTCATTTATCTGATCATCAGCTTGTAACCATCATGGACTTATGGAAGTAACAGTAAAAGAACCAAGAAACTTCAGGTATATTATTGTGACACTTGGACAGCCAGATAATATGCTTTAGTATTAATTTTCTCATCAGTTAATTGTGAATAACTTTTGCAAGTTAAGTGATAGGGATGTATCATAGCACAATGAGATAATTATTAATGTAAACTTTAGAATATGCAAATACAAGGCATTGTACACTATAGATCAGAGATTGGGAACTCCTTATGGAAAGGTGAAATATGGAAATCCACATGATTTGAATATACATTATTATAGACATTTGAATAAGGTAAAATAAATAATCTTATCATATTAAAAACTTTGAATAAAAATAGCTTTTATATTCTGAGAAATAGAATAATGTATATGTTTCAGGAATCCTACATGCTTACTTTAATTTATCCTCGTTAAACCAGCAAGATAGAGGTGTGTGTTTCTGAGGAAGATACTACAGGACTGAGAATTTAAGTAACTGACTTAAAGTCTCATAAGGAATTATAGAGTGAGATATCCATAGTCTTTACCCTAGTATATTATAATAAAGAATAGAGAAAACAAGATTATAATCACCTAAGAACATTTTTCAGTCTTGGGCTTCTTATTTGATACAGGAAGTAAGGTGGGTTTAGATTGATAATTTTCCCCAGTTGTTTGTAATATAGTCACTATCATTCTTCTATAATTGCAATATAACTTTAAAAAGACAGTACCAATACATATAGCTTAATTATTACTAAAAAACTATAAAGCAATGCTTCAGAAGGTGATAGATCAAAGTCAAAATATTCTTTAATGGATACTTATACGTTTTTGCACGCTGTGTATTAAATGCAGCAGTCATGCAGGGTTTATTTGGCCTTAAGTGTGGATTTGAGAAATACGGGAGGACACACACAATATAATAAAAATCACATAATCTCTCCACATTAAAAATTCTATTAAGGAAAATGTACAAATTTCCACTTTCCACACCTCCAGTACCAGTTTCCTGGGGAGAATTATGGGGAATTATTTGATGTGCACTGTTTGGAAGAGTCCTTTAACTCAAGATTTAATAAATTTAAATCAGAGATTTAGTGACCCTACATCGTAGAATAAGAACTATGAACCCATCACTTTTTTTATTTTATTAGCAAAAATANCCAGTACCAGTTTCCTGGGGAGAATTATGGGGAATTATTTGATGTGCACTGTTTGGAAGAGTCCTTTAACTCAAGATTTAATAAATTTAAATCAGAGATTTAGTGACCCTACATCGTAGAATAAGAACTATGAACCCATCACTTTTTTTATTTTATTAGCAAAAATAAGATATGTTGGCTTAGGTAATAATAAACATACAAAAATCCCATAGCTTAACACAACATTTTTTTTTTTTAACTGCGGATTCTTGTTCTGCACATCCAAGCCAGTCTCCAAGGTTACTGAATTGCATATGTTAGTCCAAATTTCTCATGGCACAGCCATGTCAACACATTGCTGTATAGTCACTGCAACAGAAAAAGAAATATAACTCTCCATTTAAATCTTTATACATGGACTCAGTGAACATGAATTTTAGCAAATACTGGGAGACAGTGGAAGAGCACTGGTAGATAGACAGAGAAGCCTGGACTTCTACAGTCCATGGGGTTATAAACAGTCAAACATAACTTAGCAATTTAACAACATGGATGTTACACATTTCACTTCTGTTCACATCATTTTTTTTTTTTTTTTGGCCTAAGAATGATTTACAGCCACAATTAACCTCAAGATACCCTATAAGTAGCACCTTTTTTGATGCATACTTTGATTAAATAAAAAGACATTTGTGAATAGTTATAATGTTCATATTGTTGTTGTTGTTGTTGTTCAGCTGCTCAGTCGTGTCTGGCTTTTTGCAATATCGTGGACTGCAGCACGCTGGCATCCTTGCCTATCACCAACTCCAGGAGCTTGCTCAAACTCATGTCCATTGATTCGGTGATGCCATCCAACCATCTTGTCCTCTGCTGGCCCCTCTTCTCTTGCCTTCTATCTTTCCCAGCATCAGGATTTTTTCCAATTTTCACATTAAATGTTCCATATGTTAATAAAATTTTACATGAAAGGGAAGAATAATTTCATTCTAGTGAAATCAGAAGTTTTTGATGTATTTGATTCTGAATCCTACTATTTCTACATTGCCCAGGAATATGACTGTTTTTCATTTGCTTGTTTTGGTGTCTTAACTTTGTTTATTTTTTATTTTTTCTCTTACAGCAGGAGATTTCTTTTTAATTTTCACTATCATGTGTCACAAATTCTTAGTTTTCATTTGTGTACTTGACACTTATGCCAATACTTATGGATCATATCAAAATTGTAAAGGAAATATTCAGTGGTGGGTTAGAGTTAGATTTTTCTGCTTTCTGAATAGAAAACATCTCATCACTGTTCAGTAATATCACTCTGATGGTTTGATATCAGCTGCAGTGAGAGTTTCATAGCATGGAAATCGACTGTTTATGTCTTTGTCTTATTTTCCTAGAGGGTTGGTTGTTAATATACCAACATATTCTTAAGAGTATTTCCCCCTCCTGTGGACTCTATAATATCCATGCAGAAGGAAAGGAAGAGTTTTAATCTTCAGCTGTAATACAGAAAACAAAGAACAGCAACAACAGAAATGTTCATAAGACTAAGGGCCAAAAGGCAAGTTAGAAATGCATGTCCAATTATTGAAAAGGACAGATAGAGCTATTGGTGAAAGATATAGAAGAAATGGGAAGAGGCCCAGGGAATTTCTATGACACTTGCTAGTGTGCTTGCCTTGGCTATGTAAACCTTTTAAAGGAGTTTCGTGTTAAGTAAATTAATATTCTTACTAACAGCATCAGTGTTTTCAGTTCAGTTCAGTTCAGTCGCTCAGTCATGTCCAACTCTTTGTGACCACATGAATCGCAGCACGCCAGGCCTCCCTGTCCCTCACCAACTCCTGGAGTTCACTCAGACTCAGACTCATGTCCATCTAGTCACTGATGCCATACAGCCATCTCATCCTCTGTCGTCCCCTTCTCCTCCTGTCCCCAATCCCTCCCAGCATCAGAGCCTTTTCCAATGAGTCAACTCTTCGCATGAGGTGGTCAAAGTACTGAAGTTTCAGCTTTAGCATCATTCTTTCCAAAGAAATCCCAGGGCTGATCTCCTTCAGAATGGACTGGCTGTTATCTCCTTGCAGTCCAAGGGACTCTCAAGAGTCTTCTCCAACACCACAGTTCAAAAGCATCAATTCTTCAGTGCTCAGCCTTCTTCACAGTCCAACTCTCATATCCATACATGACTACTGGGAAAACCATAGCCTTGACTAGATGGACCTTAATCGGCAAAGTAATGTCTCTGCTTTTGAATATACTATCTAGGTTGCTCATAACTTTTCTTCCAAGGAGTAAGCGTCTTTTAATTTCATGGCTGCAATCATTGTCTGCAGTACTTTTGGAGCCCCCAAAAATAAAGTCTGACACTGTTTCCACTGTGTCCCCATCTATTTCCCAAGAAGTGATGGGACCAGATGCCATGATCTTCATTTTCTGAATGTTGTGCTTTAAGCCAACTTTTTCACTCTCCTCTTTTACTTTCATCAAGAGGCTTTTTAGCTCCTATTCACTTTCTTCCATAAGGGTGGTGTCATCTGCATATCTGAGGTTATTGATATTTCTCCCAGCATTCTTGATTCCAGCTTGTGTTTCTTCCAGTCCAGCGTTTCTCATGATGAACTCTGCATAAAAGTCAAATAAGCACGGTGACAATATACAGCCTTGACATACTCCTTTTCCTCTTTGGAACCAGTCTGTTGTTCCATGTCCAGTTCTAACTGTTGCTTCCTGACCTGCACACAGGTTTCTCAAGAGGCAGGTCAGGTGTTCTGGTATTCCCATCTCTTTCAGAGTTTTCCAGAGTTAATTGGGATCCACAAAGTCAAAGGCTTTGGCATGGTCAGTAAAGCAGAAATAGATGTTTTTCTGGAACTCTCTTGCTGTTTCCATGATCCAGTGTTTTGCTCACCACAAAATGGGTGAGTGTTAAACATTAAATAAGGTATCTTCTAGTTCAATTTGAAAGTGAAAAGTCCAAGTGAAAGTCACTTAGTTATATCTGACTCTTTGCAACCCCATGAATAATACAGTTTGTGGAATTCTCCAGTACTGGAGTGGGTGGCTGTTCCCTTCTCCAGGAGATCTTCCCAACCCAGGCATCAAACTCAGGTCTCCTGCATTACAGGCAGATTCTTTACCAGCTGAGCCACCAGGGAAGCCCAAGAATAGTGGAATGAGTAGCCTATCCCTTCTTCAGGGGCTTTTCCCAACCCAGGAATCAAACCAGGATCTCCTACATTGCAGGCAGATTCTTTACCAGCTGAGCTACTAGACAAGGTCCTCTAATTCAATTTATTAAGTAAATTCTACACTTAATAACCATAGGTCAAATGAAATAAAAAAATATTCCATGACACCTTTAGTATCACTGTCATAATCTCTGTAATATAATCAATTTACATATCTACCCTACCAGACTCTGTTGGGGAGTGTGGGGAATGTGTCCTAGACAGCCATTTAAACACTGCTCCTGAAATGGGAATTGAAGCATCAGATCAGTTCAGTCACTCAGTCGTGTCCGACTCTGTGACCCCATGAATTGCAACATACCAGGCCTCCCTGTCCATCACCAACTCCTGGAGTTCACTCAAACTCATGTCCATCAAGTCAGTGATGTCATCCAGCCATTTCATCCTCTGTCGCCCCCTTCTCCTCCTGCCCTTAATCCCTCCAAGCAATAGTATTTTCCAATGAGCCAACGCTTCGCATGAGGTGGCCAAACTACTGGAGTTTCAGCTTTAGCATCATTCCTTCNAATTGAGTGAACTCCAGTAGTTGCTGATGGACAGGGAGACCTGGCATGCTGCAATTCATAGGGTCGCAAAGAGTCAGACATGATTGAACAGCTGAACTGAACTGAACTGAACTGACAAGATGGACATTTTCTGGCAAAGTAATGTCTCTGCTTTTGAATATGCTATCTAGGTTGGTCATAACTTTCCTTCCAAAGAGTAAGCATCTTTTAATTTCATGGCTGCAATCACCAACTGAAGCATAGAAGGCACTTAATAAAACTGTTAAATTGACCTAAATTTAAAATTCTTTTATAGTTGCAGCATGTCAGAATGTATTCCAGTTTACCTATAGATATTGCTAGATGAAACCCACATAAGTTTTAGAAAAATAAATACTTGTATGAAAGGCTATTGAGAGTCTTGGTTAAACCTCAATCTGAGACTTCTATTTGGAAAACAATCTTAACTCTCATTGGGAATTTTTTGGATTTAGATTACAATATCCAGTAGAAGATGTCAATTTGCTGAGTAATTTATGTTCCTAGGAAAGATCATACGGTTTAATATTAATATGGATGTTAGGATTTCTACAAGGTTGTTGAATAGAGATATAGTCTCTGTCATCAAAGTGGTGAACTAAGATTTCTTGTCCATTTTAGCTTTGTCGCCTAAAAAAATAGTATTTAGTGACACAAAAAGCCATTAGCAGATAGAAAGAACAATTCATGTCATTTATAGTAGCTTTTTTTCAGATTATCTTGTAGGTCAAATTCCATTTACTATGGGGATGCCATTGATCTCCTCTAGGTGAATTCCAGTTTCCTTGTGGAGTAGGAGACCATGGGTTATAGGAATTCTTGCTGTGTTTGTCTGTTATGACTGTTATTAGGGAAATTGTGGTCCTTCTGGAACAAATAGATGGTCAAGAGTTTGGGTACTAGATTTTCAGAGAAGCCAAAAAGACAAAATTGATATACAACAACTCCACTATTACATTAAGGATGCAGAAATCAGTCTCGTTGGTGTTAGGAGTGATTGTAGGTAGAGAAGCAGGAATTCATAGAAGGGAAACAAAAGATCTATTCTCCATTTTCTTTAATTTTATGGTACAAACATTCTCAGTTTTGTTTAAAAAATAAGCTAGACTTAAATATCTGTGTAAATAAGACAGAGCAGGTATCCATGGGGGCCTGCTCAAGTCCATATTCCCAAACTTACACATTATAAGTAGTGTCATGGTAGGAAGTATTCGGTACTTATATTCTCCCTGCATGACTTCTTTGAATATAACAAGCAAGTTTCTGATGATTACAGAGACACACATAGATTATAAGAAATTTTCTTAGAAAAACATGTTTACTCAAAGGAGATATAGGACATTTTTGTCCTCCTTTTCTTTGGGCCCACTAAATTGTGTTAAATTGTCTTTGGAAATGGAGAGAAATAGTCCTATTACTAATGCACATATTTATATCATAAATCAGTAAGCATCCCAATTATACAGAAACTCAAATAAATGGTCAAAGCTTATTTTGAGAATCAGTAGCAGTTTGAACATTTCCGTTGTAATCAAACTTTCTTTAAGGTTCATAATCGTTTGTTTTAGGAGTATTATTATTTTAATGCAAACAATATTATCTAATAAGAAGTGGCTATATTTTAATGATTATATATTTTTTGAATAATATAAAAGAAAGAAGATTAATTAAACAGCTCTTGCAGAGGAGCCCAAAAAGCAGAGATACACTAAGATCTTTCAAACTTTTTGCTAAAGGAACACAGACTCTCAAAGAAAATGAACTAAAGTAATTTGTATTGATATGTTCAGGATCCTTTTATCTAGGGGAAGGAATATAAGAGAGAAAGGAATTTTAAAAGTTGAAGTCAACTAAAAAAGTCACCTTAAACACAAAGCTTAAAATTTCTCTCTCTTTATTAATATTTCAGTAGGTAATATGTTAAATGGGTCAGACAGTAGCTTCAAGGACAAGTTCAAATTAAGCTGAGGTTTTTATCTTGAATTCAATTTCACTAATTATTTTAATAATTGAAGATGTTATCTAAAGCAAGTTGTAAATCAGCTAATTATTTACACTGTTTCTGTTTTCTATCAAATCATGCATTTCAATTGCTGTAGTAAATAATATCTTTAGGGAGATGCAGGTGTAATGTCTATGTAAAATTAACTAGAACAAAGTCAATATCAGTATCAAATAAAACAGGTGTACAATTATAATGGTTAATTTGGAAACAGTTTAGGTAGGATAGGTAACAAATATTTTCATGATCTTCAGAAATAAAAAATATGGAAAATAATTGACTTTAAACTATAGATAAATTCAGCTTTTCTAAACTCAAGGCTATTTTTTATCTTTTCTTTTTCTCTGCCCCTTGGCTCTTCTTCCTGAAGTGTTTATGCACCTTTCTTTCTGTTATACCCACCAATTCTTTTATCCAAGATTTCAAGCCCAGATAACTCAGTTTGTCTTGTGTAAGTTTTTACCATTGTAGACAGGGACACACTCACTAACGGAATAAACAAAGAAAGTTGTGTGTGTGCTTATGCTTCTGTGAGAGGCAGAAGAGAGGTAGGAGAGAGAGGGAAAGAGAGGAGGAAGGAGGCTGAGATGCCGAGTTTTATTTTTTGGTAGGAGACAGGAAGCTAAACAGAAGAAGGGAAATGTAAGAAATATATATCTATGGGTATGGCATTACTGAAAGCTTCAGAAAAAATTATGACAGAGGATGTGAATGCTATCTTAACATACTGATAAGAGTAAGCTTTGGAAAACTCCTCCTTCTCTCTAAACATAAGGCCTAGGAATATATTGGAACTGCAGAGACAAATTAAATAGAATATAATCTTGATATTAGAAAAGAAAAAAATAAAGATCCATTTTATTTCACAGGTTTGGTATTAAGTCTTTGGGGTCCATTATTGCTGAGAAACATTTAGTTCTATGAAACTGGAGAAGTGGGCTTTTATTGGGTGAGGGTCTTGCATCATTAAAATTAATTTCACCTTCTAAAAATACTTCTGAACACTTAACATTCTTTGCATTATTAAGAAGCAGATAGTTTCTGCTCCCCAAAATCTCATAACCAATGGACAAACAATGGCAGACACACAGGTCATGATAGCATAGTCTGTTGTACATGGGGAAAGCACAGAGCAGGGACAGCGCAACTGGTCTAAGTCGACAGAAAATTTCCTTCAAAACTTGGAAACAGTCATAGTGGTGTTTTAATTACCAATTTAAAAGCTCTCTGATTTTTTTTCTGGAGATTTTCTTTAGTTAATTCCCCATAGGAGAGACTATTTCCATCTCAAATAGAGAAATTTACAGGAATGAACTAGACACAGTTCTTATTAGAGAAATTTGTTTGCCAATATTATGATTGTACTCCTTTCCTTTAGAATTTTGCATCTTGGACACTATAGGTCACCTTTTAAAAAATTGAATTAATTGACAGCCATTCTCAGATTTAAAACTCAAACTGCTACTTTCTAGGTGATCTTAAAACTGTCTCAATCTCACCATGTCTCAGTTTCCTTCACTTGAAAATGGGAATGGTAGTGTTCTTGCCTGGAGAATCCCAGGGACAGGGGAGCCTGGTGGGCTGCAGTCTATGGGGTCACACAGAGTCGGACATGACTGAAGTGACTTAGCAGCAAAGGCAGTGTCGAACTACTGGACTGATTAAAAGAATTAGAAAAAAAAATTAGTCCATAGCACAAAGTGGGAAATCACTGTACATAAGTATTGCTGAATAAATTATTATTAAAAAATGATAAAAAATCCAAAACCATAATTTTCTAGGTCAGAGTTGATTGACATTATGAGCCACTGGGTTGGGAAAGTCTCTTTGAATCATCCTCTTAACAAATGGAGGATTCCCTTGATACATTTGCCATTATCAATGCATCTGCAGATTCAGTGGCATTTGGAGGGGTAATTGCAGTGAACCAAATGAAATTCTATTTTATTTAGTATATTTTAAAATGGAGACTGTGTGTGCTTAGTCGCTCAATTGTGTCCGACTCTGTGTGACCCCTTTGACTGTAGCATGCCAGGCTGCTTTTTCCATGGGGATTCTCCAGGCAAGAATATTGGGGTGGATTGCCATGCCCTCCTCCAGGAGATCTTCCCAACCTGGGGATCAAACTCAGGTCTCCCGCATTGCAGGCAGATTCTTTACTGGTTGAGCTACCAGGAAACTAGAAATACTAAAGAGTCTTCAGGAAGTCTACTGAACTTCTAGGCATAAATAACAGTCCTCTGAAGACAAACACCATCAACTTCTTCTCACTTTTCCTTTCAGGTAACTGGAACTAAGACCTTTTGAAAAGGCATAGTCCAACTAAAGGGATTCTTCTAATGCAGAACTTCATGTCCTAAACAACTTCGTGTCCTAAACAACTGGGAAAATGGCACCATGTCTTTGACAGGTTTCCTTTATCCTCATATTTTCATTCTAGCAGAAGTTTTGCCTATAGCAATGAAATCACTTAACATAAGACTATATTAAGGTCAAAACATAAATTGCTTTTTTTTATTATTAGAAAACAGTACTTGTTTTAAGATAAGCAGTATAAAATAGATCAGGATGTAATATTAAGATGTATGATTTGGTTGTTTTCTTATTAAATTCTAACAAAAGCTCTCAGTAAATACTAGAATGTCAGTAAATGCTAGAAATAAATCTCGCTTTATGTTCTGTTCTATGACTCTATAGAAGGTCCCTTATTAGCCATATTACATTCAGAACATTGAGCTGATAATTAACCATTGAGTGGTAATTAACCAACTTGCCAAATTTACACAGAGGATCAGGTGGTAGACTAGGAGGAATTGTACTGTGAAACAAACATAGGATTGGGTAATCCAGAGAAACCCATGTGCAAATCTATCAGAAATTAAGATAAGGATCAGGGAACCCAGGCATATACAAAATCTACATCAGACAAGATGACCACAGAGTTTCATAGCTGAGTTTAAAACACATGAAAAAAAAAATCAAATTCAGATGGATAAAAAAAAAGTCTTTTATTAGTAGCAATAAATTTCAGTGTTAAATTTGGCCCCCAAACCACAAGCAGAGAACGTTGGTAGCTAGGCATGTCATTTCCAAATGTTATACAATAAAGCCTAAATAATTCTAGGTCTCAAAAACAAGGGAACCTGAGGCTGCACCCCTCCCACTACCCATCCAAGGGAAATCCAGCATCATACACATCTCAGTACCAAAAAGAGAGAAGACAGAGTTTACTTGTCCTCACAAATGCATTTTCCCTCAGGTTGCAGCTATAGGTGGAATAGTACCAGATCCAACTAATTGGGAAAGAGAGGAAAACAGCCATAGGATGGATCTTGGGCTATACTTCCTATTCCTCCCCAACACCCACTCCCTGCTGCAAGCATAGAGAGAATGAGAAAGACAGCCTGTTTTAAGATAAGACAATGGATCCATCCACTTTCAGTTTTTGTCTAATTGGTACTCTGGAATCAGATTAAAAATGCTTTCGCATTGTGGTTGTATTAGTTTTGTATTGCCATAGCAACTTACCACAAATTTAGCAGCTTAAACAACAAAAATGTATTATTTTATAGTTCTGCAGGTAAAAAGTCCAACCCAGGTCTCATGATGACAAAACTAAGAGATTAACAGATCTCTGTTCCTTTCTAGAGATTCTCAGGGGAGAATTAATTTTCTGATCTTTTGGATTATTGGCAGGATTCAGTTCCTTGAGCGTGTAAGACCAAAATCTTTGTTTCTCTCTGGCAAACTGCTTCCCACATCTAGAGGTTGCACACATTCCTTGTCTCATGGTGTCTCCCTCCATTTTCACCACTAGCAAGTGCAGGTCTGGTTCCTTTCACACTGGATCTCTCTTCTGTCTCATCTCTCTGACCCAGCAAGAAGGGTTCTCCACTTGTAAGGACTCTTACAACTTAATTCGATCCACTTGAATAATACAGGATACTCTCCCTATTTTAACATCAACTGTTTAGCAACTTAATCCTATCTACAACCTGAATTCCTTCTGCCAAGGTAACATGTTCACTGTTCTAGGGATAAGAATGCAGATATTTGGGAGGGTCATTGATATTTCTTACACCATGGAAGTTAAGATGAAAATATAGGGGAAAACACGCTGAATCTAGAGAGTCTGAATTTTTGCCTGGATTTATTTTATGCCAGGTACTAGCTGTTTAAATTTGAGACAGCTGCTTTAATTCTCTGAGCCTCAGTTCTTGTTCCTTTTACATCAAAGTACTAATAGTTACCACAAGGAAGGTCTTTGGGGGACGAAAAGATCAGAGCCAAAGGTGTTAAAGGGGGTTGTCTGTAATAAAATTGAAGAGCAAATGGCTCACCAAAAGGGATTTAAATTCCAAAATTTTGTTAAAATATTGCTCTTGACAAAACACATCAGTGGGACATATTAGGCAAAACTACAATATTCAAATATTCAACTAAACTCATGATGGCTATGAGGCCAAAGTGAAATGGATTTATGTAAGATGCATAACATATAACGAATATTTTACAATTTTAGTTTTCTTTTTTCCAAATGTTTTATCCTAACTATATTTACCAAGTTTTTTAATATGAAAATATTATTGCATTCATTTATTTCTTATTTAACTATCCATATCATGCTATCTCTGACCACCTGGGTTCCTTTTTACATGCTTTTAAACACATCCAGCCAAATATTTGGTTTTTAAAATCTCTACTGTCTAAGTCCCATCTATCACATTCAATCATATCTATTGGGTTGTCCAAAAAGTTCATTTAAGATTTACCATATATTATGGAAAATAACCTGAAGAAATGTTTTGGTCAACTCAAGTATATTCATCCATGGAATGTAGACATTAAAAAATGTCCAATATTCAAATAGCTTTTTATAGAAGTCTTTTCATTATTCTCTTTGTGAGTTAGTTTTCTAATGCCTTTCTAATAATCTTATTTTATTTTTTTCACTGTAGATACTAATGTCATGTCATTTTGACAGCATTTCTTATTCATTTCAACCTTATTTTCTAATGATTTCTAAAAGAATTTTAAATTGCATATAGGCATTTTTAATAGGCACTATTTTTATCATCCAGTTTTATAGGCTATAGCTTACATATAATCTCTGATACATTGTGTTGCTAAATGTGTTTTATCAGTCTATTTATATAATCTTAGAAATATATTACTAGTGCAAATATGTTAATAAATGAACTTTATATAACATCTCTTAATAAACATTAACTTAGGCCAAAAGATCAGATATAAATAAGACTTATCTTTCATGGGAACATGCAGCATCTTTTTCATTCTTGAATTTTCTCTAAACTGAAGTTTCTCTCAGAAAGAGCTAAGAATCTAAAGGAGAACTTGAACTTTTCAAGATCCTTTGCTCTTTCTTTAGAGATGTAGAAATAAAAGATGAACTAACTCTTCAGTAACCAGGAATATAGTAAAATATTATAACAGGTTATCTTTCTTTGTTTCTCTCTTCTCTTATTCCTCCCTCTCTCCCTCTTTCTTTTCTCTTTTTTTTGGCAGTGAGTTGGAAATATTATAAAAAGTTATTTTAATAAGATTTATAGCAACCATGAAATAAGAGACATGGGAAAGGAGCACAGAAAAACAAAAGTACTAAAAGAGGTGAGTTGTTCATTCTGAAGAAATAAGTTATTTACGGTTAAAAGAAGCTTCTTGGGCATGAATTTTATTTGCAATCATGGCTCTCACTTGACCAGAACATTTTTTTATTTGCTTTATTCTCGGATTGAAAAAATAACAAATAGTAAGACTTAAGAAGGAAATTATGTCTAAGATTAAATACATACCAAGCTGTTTGATGTTTCAGTTCAGCTGACTTGGGTAACTATATACATTTTTTGCAAGATCCAGACACAATTGACCTTTCCTGCAATGCAGGTGATGCAGGTTTGATCCGTGGGTGGGGAAGATCCCCTGGAGATGGACATGACAACCCACTCCAGTATTCTTGCCTGGAGGATACCATAGACAGAGAAGCCTGGTGGGATACAGTCCATAGGGTCACAAAGAGTCAGACACGACTGAGGAAATTTAGCATGCATGCACACAAGACACACTCATGTGGTCATAATTAACTATCACATCAGTAAAATAGCTGGGAATATAGCTTGTCTTAAATCTGGACACATGGATAATCAATACCTTTTTTGGCCTAAAGGTATTTGTAAACCTCATTCCTCCTTTTGGAATACTCTATCCTACCATTCCTAGCTTTTCACCTACACATTTTCTTTCTTTAAAGTTAAATTTTTAATTCATATTTTATTTATTTTTTGCCTAAAGGAATGAAGTTTATTATCATTTTTTGCCTTTTTAAAAATGTATTTATTTTTAAAATTCAGTTCAGTTCAATTCAGTCACTCAGTAGTGTCTGACTCTTTACGACCCCACAGACTCCAACATGCCAGGCCTCCCTGTCCATCACCAACTCCCAGAGTTTACTCAAATTCATGTCCATTGAATTGGTGATGTCATCTAACCATCTCATCCTCTATTGTCCCCTTCTCCTTCTGCCTTCAATCTTTCCCAGCATTAGGGTCTTTTCAAATGAGTCTGCTCTTTGCATCAGGTGGCCCAACAAAGTATTGGAGTTTCAGCTTCAACATCCATCCTTCCAATGAACATTCAGAACTGATTTCCTTTAGGATGGACTGGTTGAATCTCCTTGAAGGCTAAGAACTCTCAGGAGTCTTTTCCAACACCACAGTTCAAAAGCATCAATTCTTCAGTGCTCATCTTTCTTTTTAGTACAATTCTCACATCCATACATGACTACTGGCAAAGCCATAGCCTTGACTAGATGGGCCTTTGTTGGCAAAGCAATGTCTCTGCTTTTTAATATGCTGTCTAGGTTGGTCATAGCTTTTCTTCCAAGGAGCAAGCATCTTTTAATTTCATGGCTGCAGTCACCATCTGCAGTGATTTTGGAGCCTCCCAAAATAAAGTCTGCAACTGTTTCCACTGTTTCTTCATTTTTTTGATGTGAAATGATGGGACCGGATGCCATAATCTTTGTTTTCTGAATGTTGAACTTTAAGCCAACATTTTCACTCTCTTCTTTCACTTACATCAAGAGCTTCTTTAGTTTTTCTTCACTTTCTGCCATAAGGGTAGTGTCATCTGTGTGTCTGAGGTTATTGATATTTCTTCCAGCAATCTTGATTCCAGCTTGTGCTTCATCCAGCCCAGCATTTCTCATGATGTACTCTCCATATTAGTTAAATAATCAGATAGACAATATACAGCCTTGACGTACTCCTTTTCNAGTGGCTGTACTAGTTTACATTCCCACCAACAGTGTAAGAGGGTTCCCTTTTCTCCACACCCTCTCCAGCATTGATTGCTTGCAGACTTTTGGATCGCAGCCATTCTGACTGGTGTGAAATGGTACCTCATTGTGGTCTTGATTTGCATTTCTCTGATGATGAGTGATGTTGAGCATCTTTTCATATGTTTATTAGCCATCCGTATGTCTTCTGACTTTGGTAATTCTTAATAGCCCATCTCTTCATGGGATTTATGTCACTGAAAACACAGATAAATCACAGAAGGAAAGCAGCATCCATCTAATTATTCCAAAGAGCATACAGCAGAAAAAGAAAAGGCAAGGTTTCATCCAGCAACCCAGCTTCAAGCTTCCATGAGTTGTTGAGAGATAACAGCGTGACCAGTTTTCCTACACCCATAAAACAGTATTCCTCTGATCTCTTATTTAAAAGATTACTGCCACACATCAGAGGAAGTATGTGAGTATGAAGGCTGAGTTTAGTTGGTTTAGTGTGGATCTTTAAATTCAGCCATGAAATAATAATATTTTCCTTCAACTATGTAATGTAGAACAAAATGGGCAGGTAAACTTAAAAGAGCTATTCGTCAGAAAAAAAATCTGAGCTCTGAGTCAACTGTTTACACAACGCAAATGTATTTCATCCACTCTAACACAATGCCACCCCTGATGATGACGCCTGCCAAGCTGGAGTCTGTCAAGTTTTAAGGGCTCAGAGAAGTGGATTATGGACTTTAAAATGGCCCCATGTGGACCTTCTCCCAGATGAGAGCACCTGGATTTTGGACTAACCCTTCTCATAAATCTGCTGCTGCACAAACTCCCAACTTGGAATCTCTTCCTTCTACTTATACAGATTGTATCATAACTGGAAGGGGTTTCCAAGATAAAAAGTGAGCGTGGTTCAAGGTTGAGACCGTAGCAGCATTTCCACAGAGCAGTGCAGCCGCTACCCCGTCTCCCCTGCCGAGTCGCTGTTGTGCTGCTGAGCGCTGGCACTGTTCCTCTGTTGCCGTGGTGGGCATTACTGTCACAGCTGTCTCAGGGGATGCTGCCTGGAACATGTTTAGCAAATAGCACACAAATAAGGAACATGACATTCGCTGTACCACAGAAAAGAGCTTTTTATAAGGCGACCACACCTACTACTGCAAAAATCCAAACTGGGAATATAAATATCACTTTGAACTTTTAAAACTATGGAGCCAAAAGATGAAATGTTAGGTAAGTGAATGAATGTGCTATTTACTATAGAGAAGAGAACATTAAACAGCATAGACCGATGCCTTCACTAAAAAGGGCAAGTAATAAGAAGACTCTGAAGATCTTTTAGAATGAACAATCTATGCAACTTTCTCAAAAATAATTATAACCCCTTCCTTCCAACTACCTGCTTCATTCAGTAAATTTTCGTTTTCAACGTGACCTATTCTTTTGTTTTGATTATCTTGCTCTTCAGAAAATATCAAGCTATTAACGATAAGAGAGGAAGTTCTTTTCAATTTTACATTGATTATGAGTAAAGAGAGTGCTTAGAGAAGTTAATAGTGCATACAAGGCCTTGAATGATGGATAAAATGTAAATTTAATGCATCATATTGGAATTTCCTATATCAATATGCTACCTTTAAAATACTTATGTTTAACCAGAATTTCATGTAAGAACTTGCAACTAATGAGCGTTTAATGAAAAGTTATTCATTATATCCTTACCAATAAATAAGTGGCTCAGAGGTCATTTGACATTTTCCAAGCACTTTCACAATGATTTCAAGTTAAGAACAAAACCAAAAAACTTTAGTTGCTATGCCTGATTGACATTTTCAAAATCAAGGGAAATGAGAGCATTTTTCAGTACCATCACAGACTTGCCATGGGATTCTGAGAAAGTCACTCCCAAATCAATCCTCTTTTTTCTAGAAATAGATTAGTGATTAAAATAAAGTAATAATACTTCTAGTGGATTATGATTACATATATTTAGGAATTTCTCACAATAAGATATGGCTGCACTAAGACATTGGTTTGAACACCTTAACAGAATCCAACATAACAGTGACTTAAATAAGAATAAAGAATTATTTCTCCTTCACATAAAAGTCTGAGCTGGTAGATGATGTGGAGTGTAGGGTGGCTTTCTTCCATGAAGTAACCCAAGAACCCAGATTTTACCTATGTTATTGTTCCACAAGAGCAGGGGTAGAGAAACTATAGTCAGTAGGGTGATCGCTTACTTTTGTCAAAAAAAAATTTTTTATTAGAATATAGCCATGCCCAAGTGTGTAGGTATTGGCTATGGCTGCTTTTAACCTATGACAGCAGAACTGAGTTGTGACAAAGATCCAATGGCCTATAAGTCAAAATATTTCCTATCAGGTCCTTTAAGAAAATTTGCCAACATCTGCAAAGAAATATACTAAATGAAGTTCTCTACTGCAAAGTCAAAGCTGGTTCACCACCACACTGCAGCTTGTGTGAAAGGGTAAAAAGAGAACTAAAGATATTTCCTTAAGAGTGACAATCCCTTTCGCATCCCATTGGCCAGAACTTAGTTACACAGCCTACATTCAGAGAAAGCTGGAAAATGCTGTTTCTAGCTTGATAATCATTTTCCCCACTAAAAACTGGAGCTTCTATTAAAAAAAAAAAAAACAGACTGACAGAATAAGTATCAGAGGTCAATTAGCAGGCTTTCCTACAGACCACCTCTCTGGCCACCCTAGTATTGACACACACCCTTCTGATACATAAGAGCACATTCACTTCCTTCCCATGGGAACCCATCCAACATCCCACCCAGTTACCACATCCATCTTGGAGTCCAAGTTCTGTGAGCACTGAGCAATCTTTTCCATCATATCCGGATGTGGCTTCTTTTCATAAGACAGCCAATATGTAGTGGTATGACAAAGGCAAGATAACCACAATAAAAACTCCAAGTCAGAAAAGGGAAAAATGGGAAATACGGTCATAGTCACCAGTCCACAGCAACTGTCAATTCCTGATGAGCAAAAATTGCAAAGAGTCCCTGCCTCAGCAGAGACTAAGTCCCTTGCCTGGCACTTCTGATTACCCCAATTCTGCTCTATGGGGGTTCCTTATATCCTCTGTAACCTCATCTGAAGTTGGTATTGGAAACTATGTCCTTCTTGGAGACTTGAAATTTTCCCAATCTGCTTCCTGCTGGTGTGGGCCCCAGGGTTGTATTGGGGTATGAAAAAGCATAGGTTTATGGTTTCTTGCAAACATTTAATAGTTTTCTGTGAGTGACACACCTGGAATTGTATAGTACACAAACTGCAAAGCTATTTGTGATAGCCCCAATCCTGAGTGAGGTTGGATTATAGGAAAAGGCAAGAAATCCTTTAGAAGACACTCACTGTGAAGATAGGAGTCTAGACTCATGAGCCAAGCTTCCCAAGAAGGGTTGAAAGAGTGCTGCTTCTTCAGAGTCAATATCAGAACCCATTTAAACCAATCACGTCAGAGCTCAGTGTGCCTACGCAGGAAATAGTGGGGACTTGTAAACTGAGCAGAACTCTACCTTTTAGGATCCAGGGTTTTTGCCAAAATACACCCCTGAGTGAGCATTACACAGTAGGAGGGAACATTTTCTTCTCTCTATTCAACCTTCAACACGATGTCACCCTAACCATATAAATAGTTTACTCTTCCTTTCAAGCAAAGTAAAAATGCCCCTTCTCTATAAGATCTCCTTAGTATATGCAGGTCTGCTGCTACTGCTGCTAAGTCAGTTCAGTCGTGTCCACCTCTTAGCGACCCCATGGACTGCAGCCCACCAGGCTCCTCCATCCATGGATACTTAAATAAATAACTATAATATGTGTTGTAATAGAGATAGTTACAGTAAGAGCTTAATGGAAGAAGTATTAGTCTGGCTTCTTTAGGAAATCAAATCTACCCCCCTTACTAAATTCCTAAGGGTGAAGAATTAAATCATTTCCATCTTCTCATTCTCAGTATTTGGCATGACTTCTTGTACATGAGTGTTCAAAAATATTTGATTACTTCAGCTTAAGTACTTATCAAAAGTATCATTTTTACTAGGTTCTCTAGTGTGCTTGTTAATTTTATAGAGGATAATATTGAGTCCAAATTCAAAGTGTGTTTCTATTACTATTTCCTCCAATCTTGCCAGAAGTCTCTTGCCTTATTTTGTATGTATATATATGTATTTATTATACTTCTAAAATGTGTTTAAGGTACTTTAAAATATAAAATACAAACACACTTGGATAGGCATTTTTCCAAAGAAGACATAAAAATGGCCAACCGGTATATGAAAGATGCTTGACATCACTAATTATCAGGGCAATGCAAATCAAAACCACAATATGAGAGGTATCACTTCAAACCTGTTAGAATGGCTACTATAAAAAAAGTCAAAAGGTAGCACTTGTTGGTGAGGATGTGTAGATAGGGAACCTGTGTGCCATTATGGAAAATTTTTGGAAGTTCCTCAAAAAAATTAAAAATACCATACCAATCCCACTTCTGGGTACATATCTAAAGGAAATAAAGTTACATCTTGAACAGATATCTTTGCTCCCATGTTTAATGCAGCATTATTCATAATAGCCAAGGTATGGAGATAATCTCAGTATCCCTTAACAGAAGAATAGATAAAGAAAATGTGGTGTGTGTGTGTGTGTGTGTGTGTGTGTGTGTATAGTGTTTATACATATTCCATTCCAATATGTAGTATGACAAAGACAAGATAACCACAGTAAAAACTCCAAGTCAGAAAAGAGAAAAATGGGAAATACACATTAATCACTGGTTCACAGCAACTGTCAATTCCACTATAAAATGTACGATTCATAGAAACATGGAGTTCAATTCTTGGTTGGGGTGCTAAGATCCTGCAAGCCACATGGCCAAAATAAATAAGTAATAGCCTTCTTTTTGGAAATGTAAATGACAGTTGTTAAAATTTTAGAACAGAATTTTCGTGTAATTTGATAATTTTTCAGATGGCAAGAGTTCCAGAGCTAGAAGTGGCATCCTTAATCCAGGCAGGTAGAGCCTTGTTTGATAAGATTCTCCATCCTAATTTTCTTTAAAAAAATGTATTTTTACCTACTGGGAGGTTTTAGCATGAGGAATATAGTTACAGCATCTCTTTAGCCTGAAATATTAGAAACTGAGAATCCAGAGAAATAATCAGAATTAAGGAACTCTGGCATGTGCCTCCTTAGGGATAGAGGGACAGAGGGTACTGATTTCAAGATGTGACCATGATGTAGAGTCCACTGAACATAAGTATTTTCTGATGGATGTGTCAGGAGATGGAAAAAGGACACTTCTAAGCAAAGATGATCAGTAAACTGTTTTTATTTCATCTTAATTGCCGTCTTTGTAATTAAATATTTTTATCTTTATAAAGAAAACTGGCATAATCCTCCAAGATTTTCCAAGTTTAAGAATGCCTCCTCCCTTCTACTTCTTCCCTTCCCATTTGTTTTTTTTTTAACTGGAATTTTGTCTGTTCACTTGGATTAGTAATTTTCAGTTTAAACTGTGTCTGAATTTTTATGTATGACAGATAAAAATTATATATACTTAAGGTGTACAACATGATGCTTTGATATATATATGTATTTGTATATATATATATGGTGGAATGATTACCGCAATCAAAGTAATTCACACATCCATCACCTCCCATAGTTACCTTGTGTGTAGCGTGTGTTTGTGTGTGTGGTAAGAACACTTGAGACATACTCTTTTAACAAACTTCAAGTGTGCAATACATTACTATTAGCTACAGTCATCATGCTGTACACTAGGTTTCCAGAAATTAATCATAACTGAAAGTTTGTACGCTTTGATTAATATCTCCCCATTGCCCCCATCTTCTAGACTCTGGTAGCTACCAGTCTACTCTGTTACTTTGAGTTCGAACTTTTTTTTTAAGATTGCACAGATACATGGTGTGTGCGTGTGTGCTAAGTCGCTTCCATTGTGTGCGACTCGTTGAGTCCCTATGGACTGTAGCCCAACCAGGTAGCATTTGTCTTTTTCTGTCTAGCATAATGCCCTCTGGGTTCAGCCACATTGTCCCACATGACAGGATTTCCTTCTTTTTTAAGGCTGACTAATATTCCTGTGTGTGTGTCGGTGTCTGTATGTGCAGACAAATGAAGAGCTTTTTTTGATCCAGTCATCTGTTAATGGATGCATGCATGCTAAGTTGCTTCACTTGTGTCCAATTCTTTGTGACCCTACGGACGGTAGCCCATCAGGCTCCTCTCTCCATGGGATTCTCCAGGCAAGAATACTGGAGTGGGTTGCTATGGCCTCCTCGAATAGATCTTCCCCACCCAAGGATCAGGCGCTGGTGTCTTAGTGTCACCTGCATTGGCAGGCAGGTTCTTTACCACTAGTGCTACCTGGGACGCCCTCATGGACACTTAGGTTGTTTCCATACCATGGCTATTGTGAATAGTGTTGCAATGAACATATGAATACAGACATTGCTTCAAGATAATGGCTGCGTTTCCTTTGAATATATATACCAAAAAGCAGGATTACAGGTTAGGAAAGCAATTTTAAGGTAGCATAGACTTTCCTTAAAGAATTTTATTGTTCAGTTGCTCAGTCATGTCTGACTTTTCCTGATCCTATGCACCTCAGCATGCCAGGCTTCCCTGTCCATCACAATCTCCCAGAGCTTGCTCAAACTCGTGTCTGTTCAGTCAGTGATGCCATCCAACAATCTCCTCCTCCTTTGTCCCCGTCTCCTCCTGCCTTCCATCTTTCCCAGCATCAGGGTCTTTTCAAATGAGTTGGCTATTCGCATCAGGTGGCCAAAGTATTGGAATTTCAGCTTCAGCATCAGTCCTTCCAATGAATATTCAGGGTTGATTTCCTTTAGGATGGACTGGTTGGATCTCCTTGAGGTCCAAGGGATTGTCAAGAGTCTTCTCCAAAAACACCATTCAAAAGCAACAATTCTTCAATGCTCACACTTCTTTATGGCCCAACTCTCACATCCATACATGATTACTGCAAAAGCCATAGCTTTGACTAGATGGACCTGTGTCAGCAAAGTAATGTCTATGCTTTTTAATACACTGTCTAGATTTGTNAAGCAACAATTCTTCAATGCTCACACTTCTTTATGGCCCAACTCTCACATCCATACATGATTACTGCAAAAACCATAGCTTTGACTAGATGGACCTGTGTCAGCAAAGTAATGTCTATGCTTTTTAATACACTGTCTAGATTTGTCAAAGCCTTTCTTCCAAGGAGCAAGTGTCTTTTAATTTCATGGCTGCACTCACCACCTGCAATGATTTTGGAGCCCAAGAAAATAAAATCTGTCACTGTTTCCATTGTTTCCCCATATATTTGCCATGAAATGATGGGACAAGATGCCATGATCTTCATTTTTTGAATGCTGGATTTTAAGCCGGTATTTTCACTCTCCTTTTTCACCTCCATCAAGAGACTCTTTAGTTCCTCTTCCCTTTCTTCCAAAAGGATGGTGTCGTCTGCATATCTGAGGTTATTGATATNCTTCCCTTTCACTTTTCACTTTCATGCATTGGAGAAGGAAATGGCAACCCACTCCAGTGTTCTTGCCTGGAGAATCCCAGGGACGGGGGAGCCTGGTGGGCTGCGGTCTATGGGGTCACACAGAGTCGGACACAACTGAAGTGACTTAGCAGCAGCAGCAGCAGCAGCATCAGCAGCAGAGAGTTAAATATAATGGTTATGAGAGAGGCTGGAACCTGGGGCCTGGGGTCCTTTGCTGCAGTGCTTGCACCTGCAAGATAAATGTCTCCTTGAACAACAGAATACAAAAAAACTATTAGAGACTAAAAATAACTGCATGCATGCTCAGTTGAGGCAAATTGTGTACAACAAGATACAAAAAGATCAAAAACCCAACTGTCACCTCTGAAGAGCCCGATGCAAAAGCAGGCTGTTGAGAGCAAAAGCAGGGTGCTGGGCATGAACCCTTCATACACCACCACCAGAGAGGTGAGCAAACCACTGAAGCCACGCCTCCACCCCAACATCTGGACACACCCCGCCCCCAACCCTGTGCAAGGAACAATGTCACTTGCCCCACCTCTTAGGGAACAAGCAAGGGAATCTGTTGCTTATTTTCACCCCTTCCTGCTGCAGCAGGAGGGCTAATAAAGCCTTGCCTGAATTTCTTGTCTGGCCTTTTATCAATTTCTATTGATTAAGGAAGGCCAGGAGCCCTGGTCGGTAACAGTTAAAGAGCATGACTGATGGAGAGAAATGGTTGGTGCAGCAGCAGGCCTGGGATGCCNGTTCACATATTGCTGAAACCTGGCTTGGAGAATTTTGAGCATTACTTTACTAGTGTGTGAGATGAGTGCAATTGTGCAGTAGTTTGAGCATTCTTTGGCATTGCTTTTCATAGGGATTGGAATGAAAACTGACCTTTTTCAGTCCCATGGCAACTCTTGAGTTTTCCACATTTGCTGACTTAAACTGAAGAAAGTGGGGAAAACCACTAGACCATTCATGTATCACCTAAAGGAAATCCCTTATGTTTGTACAGTGAAAGTGAGAAACAGATTTAAGGGACTAGATCTGATAAACAGAATGCATGATGAACTATGGACGGAGGTTTGTAACACTGTACAGGAGACAGGGATCAAGAGCATCCCTAAGAAAAAGAAATGCAAAAAAGCAAAATGGCTGTCTGAGGAGGCCTTACAAATAGCTGTGAAAAGAAGACAAGTGAAAAGCAAAAGGGAAAAGGAAAGATATATCCATTTGAATGCAGAGTTCCAAAAAATAGCAAGGAGAGATAAGAAAGCCTTCCTCAGAGAGCAATGCAAAGAGATAGAGGAAAACAATAGAATAGGAAAGACTAGAGATCTCTTCAAGTAAATTAGAGATTCCAAGGGAACACTTCATGCTAAGATGTGCTCAATAAAGGACAGAAATGGTATGGACCTAACAGAAGCTGCAGATATTAAAAAGAGGTGGCAAGAATACACAAAAGAATAATCATTTAGAAAGCAAATATTAAGATGTGCTCATAACCTCAGTGTAAATTAAAATCTTGAGAGAACGGATTCTTTTAATGTAGCCATTTCAGTTATTTGAACTCAGAGTTTATGTTTGCTTTCTCCAGTGTTCTCCCCATTATCACTGGGTTAAAAGACCACCATGTTTGCCAGAATGCTTCGTCTTCAGGTATTAAGATGTGATAGCCATTTTTTTCAGTGAGCTCCCTTTACACACCTTCTAAAAGGCCAAAGGGAAACAGAAATCATCCATCTTTCTCCAGTAGTGACAAAACAGCCACATGGACTTCCAAGAATATTTTAACAACTAGGAATTCCTTTGCAAATTGTTTGTCTTGGTGCTGCAGACAACTGCATAGGTGGGATTTCTTGTAGTTCTCAATCTAGGCAGTGGCAGTAAATAACATGGCAAAAGTAACTTACTTTTGTGTCCTGAATACTAGTGATGAGTGGCAAAACTGACAGCTCACAGCACCTTTCTTCCTCTTTTGACTTTAATTCCTTCATCTTATTTTGTAAGCATATATTTTTCTGATCAGATTATCCTGTCTGAAATGCCTAGAAGGGATTATATTTTCCTTACTGAACCTCAAATAGATTATTATAATACTTATCTAAGAGTGAATTCCCTCTGTGTTACTTAGATATACACATTGAATGAAATAAAAATATTGATTTCAGAATTTCATTAAAGCAACTTAACAGATGTATGGAATGTATCATATGAAATGTTTATATTTGAGATAATTGATAGAAAAAATGAGTTGCATTTATTGAGTATCATATACACATTGATCCAATCATTTCTACTATATATTTATATTTTTCAATTATTATTAGTAATTCCACTGTGATATAATAAAAACCCTGCAAATACATATGGCTCAAACCAAACACAATGATTCGTACCCCATGTACACATTTGTGCAAGCTAAAACTCTAGGTTTGATTATTATCTTTACTAACAGCCAAGCATTTAGACTCTCAATATCTGTTTAGGATTAAAATACATGCACACAATACACATATTCAGAAACATGCAGAGTTACATATTTAAAAGAGAGTTACCTCTTTCAAAACCATGTTTGACATAGACAAAAATTACTGTTGTGTATCCATCATTCATGGAAAGTAAATATATAAAATGCCAAGGAGAAAAAGATAAATGGTCAGCATTGCCTTGCTTTTCTGGTTACCTCTGGAGAAGAGAAAGTTTTATGATTTTTTTTTTTTTTTTACAATGGCTTAGATCTAGTCAGGGAAAAAAAAAAAAAAAAAGACCTTTTACTCAGGACACAATCTCAGCCTTAATGAAATTCACTGGGTCCATCACTACTTTCAATAAACTTCATTACGTTATTTCTTAATTCACCAGCCTTATTCCTCCTTTCTTGAACTCTACTGTGTTGAATGCTACTGATTTTTTAGGTTATAACTTATTCTCTCTTATCCCCCATTCTGGAGTCTTCCCATCCCTTTCTCTTAGGTTTTCTGGTAAGGGATATTGGGGTAACTAAGTATCCATGCTTTGGAGTGAAACAACTAGCTTCAAATTCCAGCTCTTTCAATTCCTGATTTTGCAGAATTTGCCTAAGCATACAATTATTCAGTTACTTCCCCTGTCAAAGGAGAATTGATAACACCCACGAATGTAGTTGCTATAAAACTAAATAATATAAAGAATTATTATTTAGTTACTAAGTTGTGCACAGCTTTTTGCAGCCCTATGGACCATAGCCCATTAGACTCCTGTGCATGGGATTTTCCAGGCAAGAATACTAGAGTGGGTTGCCATTTCTTTCTCCAGGGGATCTTCCTGACTCAGGGATCACACCCGCATCTCCTGCAATGGCAGGCAAATTCTTTATCACTGAGCCACCTGGGAAGCCCAATATAAAACATACAAAATAGTTGTCTATTGTTAATATAATTGTATAACATGCAAATTTAGTTTAATTTTTCTTTTCAAAGGATAACTATCTATTGCTACATAAAAATGCATGTCAATTAAATTTAAAAATTTAAAGCAGCAAATATTTTGTTATTTTTACAGATTCAGTAGGTCATGAATTAGGCAAGGTTATAACACAGATGAGTTTTCTCTCCCTCAAGATATCTGCAGGCTCAGCTGGGAATACTCAAAAGCTGGTGTAATCTCAGTTGCTAAGAAATGGACTCATCTGAAAGGACTCATTCACTCTCATGTTTGGCAATTGATGCTGGCTGTTGACTGTCAACTAGAAAATGTTGGCCGTGACTGTCAACCAAAAAATTTGCATATGACTGCTTGGGCTCTCACAAAATAGTGACTGGCTTACAGACATGAGAACTGCAAGAAAACAAAACAGAAGTACATGATATTTTAAAGTATCTTTCCTTGAAAGTGCATACTATCTTTTAGCTGATGATGTAGTTATAAAGCTCTGCCCATATTCAATGGAAGACAATATAAATTCTATCAGTCAGTAGGAGGAACATCAAGTTTACACTGTAGGAAGAGTACATAATATTGCTGCAACCATCTTTAAAAAGTAAAATCTGTACTTTCCCCCTTTTGATTATGTTATCTCTGACCTACAAACTATTGGATAATAGTGGAGATAGCAGGCATCTCTTTCTTGTATATAGTTTTTATAAGTTTATTATTTCACCTTTTTATTATGTCAATAGTTTTGTTATGGTGAAGAGTATTCAGCAATGTCAATTATAATTTCTTCCTTATGTCAATGAACACCATTCATTCCCTTTCTGTATCTGGGCACATAGAGTGGTGGATTCTTTCCTTCAATCTTACCTTCTCCTGTAACTGCTCACCGAATAAAATGTGGCAAATATGGCATGAGTCCAGGCTGTATGCCAACTGGTAGCTTCCTCTCCCTTCTTAAAATTATATGCAATAATGTGAAATACTCCTTCTCCCTGGGTTTTAGCCCTGGCTGATATTATATAGAGCAGACAAACCACCAACCTGACCTCCTTTAGTCACCTGGCAGAACAATGTGATGTAGAAAAACGGTTCTTGTTTTAAGACACTAAAAATTCCAAGTTGTTGGGGCTGGTAAGCCTGATATTGATAGGACAGCTTAGCAGGCTGGAGATTGAGATTCAAGTTAGAGTTGATGTTGTATGCAGCCTTGAGTCTGATATCTGCAGGGCAGTTCAGCAGGCTAGAATTTCAGGCAGGATTTATAGCCTACAACATTTAGGCAGAATTCCTTTCCTTTAGAAAACCTCAATCTTTTCACTTAAGACCTTCACTTGACTGGGAGGTCTTCCTGCATTGTGGAGGATAACATGCTTTATTCAAAATCTGCTGACTTGTATGTCAATCACATATAAAGAATACTTTCACAGCATCATTTAGACTGGTACCCTAGTCTAGCCAAGTTGACATGCCACATTAATCATTATGGTTCAAAAATATATACCTGATGAATTTGATACTTAAATAATAGTTTTGCAGTTCAAATAGTGAATGAATCAACTGGTTTCATTTTTCTATGTGTAAGTTATAGATAGGAGAATGGAACTAGAAAAGGGACTATTCGGTTTTCAAGGAAATGTTTTCCACCAAGGATATACTAAGATGGAAAATCAAACTATTTATTATTTACAGTTTCTCCAGTCCACAAGTCTCCAAAAATAAATTAACTAATGATATATTTAAAGCCTGGGGCCAAAGATTAAATCCTAATCCAAGGCTTTTCCCATAAATTGTAGCTTCAGATATAAAATCAGATCAAGATATGTCTGTAAGAACCCTTGTTAAATGTTGGAAAGATTTAAGTATTTAACTCATAGATTCTCCCAGACAGACAAAAATCCTTCTAAGAATCATATGATTGTTGTTCTAAGGTACTCAGTATCTCAATCAAAGGAGAGAGAGAGAGTTACTCTCCCAAATATACTTCTAATTGAGACTTTTACCTGAGTAGATTTTTTATGACTTACTATTAATGAAGATCTCAAGCGTTTTTAAAGAATTATATCAAGACAGTATGGTACTGGCACAAAGACAGAAATATAGATCAATGGAACAAAATAGAAATCCCAGAGATAAATCCATGAACCTATGGACACCTTATGTTTGACAAAGGAGGCAAGAATATATAATGGGTTAAAGACAATCTCTTTAACAAGTGGTGCTGGAAAAACTGGTCAACCACTTGTAAAAGAATGAAACTAGAACATTTTCTAACACCATACACAAAAATAAACTCAAAATATATTAAAGATCTAAATGTAAGTCCAGAAACTATAAAACTCCTAGAGGAGAACATAGGCAAATCACTCTTTGACATAAATCATAGCAGGATCCTCTATGACTCACCTCCCAGAATATTGGAAATAAAACAAAAATCTAATTAAAATTTAAAGCTTCTGCACAACAAAGAAACAATAAGCAAGGTGAAAAGACAGCCTTCAGAATGGGATAAAATAATAGCCAATGAAGCAACTTATGAAGAATTAATCTCAAAAATATACAAGCAACTCTTGCAGCTCAATTCCAAAAAAATGAACTTACCAATCAAAAAATGGGCCAAAGACCTTAACGGACATTTCTCCAAAGAAGACATACAGATGGATAACAAACATAAAAAGATGCTCAACATCACTCATTAACAGAGAAATGCAAATCAAAACCAAAATGAGGTACCATTTCATGAATGGCTGCTATCCAAAAGTCTACAAGCAATAAATGCTGGAGAGGGTGTGGAGAAAGGAACATCTCTTACACTGTTAGTGGGAATGCAAACTAGTAATGCCACTATGGAGAACAATGTAGAGATTCCTTAAAAAACTGGAAATAGAACTGCCTTATGACCTAGCAATCCCACTGCTTGGCATACACACTGAGGAAACCAGAGTTGAAATATACCCCAATGGGGTATATGAAACACATATACCCCAATGTTCATTGCAGCACTGTTTATAATAGCCAGGACATGGAAGCAACCTATATGTCCATCAACAGATGAATGGATAAGAAAGTGGTGGTACATATACACAATGGAGTATTACTCAGCCATTAAAAAGAATACATTTGAATCAGTTCTAATGAAGTGGATGACACTGGAGCCTATTATACAGAGTGAAATAAGCCAGAAAGAAAAACATCAATACAGTATACTAATGCAAATATACAGAATTTAGAAAGATGGTAATGATAACCCTATATGCAAGATAGCAAAAGAGACTCAGATGTATAGGGCAGGCTTTTGGACTCTGTGGGAGAGGGCAAGGGTGGGATGATTTGGGAGAATGGCATTGAAACATGTATGATATCATATGTGAAACAAATCGCCAGTCCAGGCTCAATGCGTGATATAGGATGCTCAGGAATGGTGCACTGGGATGACCCAGAGGGATAGTATGGGGAGGGAGGTGGGAAGGGAGTTCAGGATGGGGAACACATGTACACCCGTGGTGGACTCATGTTGATGTATGGCAAAACCAATACAATATTGTAAAGTAATTGGCCTCCAATTAAAATAAATAAATTTATATTTTTATAAAAGGGTGCCTGTCCTGGCACTCTGTGATGACTTATAGTGGTAGGATTGGGGGAGGGGAGTGAGGATCAAGAAGGAGGGGATTGGTATAGTTATGACTGATTTGTGTTGTTGTATAACAGAATCTAACACAACATTGTAAAGCAATTTTCCACCAATTAGAAAAAAAAAAGAACTAATACATGTATATGTATAACTGATTTGCTTTGCTGTACACCTGAAACTTACACAAAATTGTAAACCAGCTTTACGCCAATAAAATTTTTTAAAAATGTATTTTTTCATGCCCAGAACACAACTTTTATATATAAAAAAACTTACATACTTTAATAAAAAGGATTTTTTAAGAAGTAAAGAAAAAAAAATTATATCATCTTTGACTAAAAGGAAAACTGGTCAACTTGTAAAGAGATCACTGAATCCCAGTCTTCCTACTGGACAGCATGGAAATCTACTTATCTGCAAACATGGATCATTTCTAGTAGAAAATAAAAGTTGAAACAGAGGAAAGAGTCAAAATCCCAGAGGAAAAAGTCAACAACCATTGGTGACTATTTCTAGGGAGAAGAATAGAGCCACGTGAAGAAAAGTTCTGGCCTCTGAGTGAAGGAAATACTGCTATGTGCCCAGTTTGATTTAGAAATCTCTGTGTGCCACTAGGGCTTCCCTGGTGGCTCAGATGGTAAAGATTCTGCTTGCAATGCAGGAGACCTGGGTTCAATCGCTGGATTGGGAAGATCCCCTGGAGAAGGGAACAGCTACCCACTCTAGTTTTCTGGCCCGGAGATTGTCTCAGAGAGAGGAGCCTAGCAGGATGGGGGTCGAAGTGTTGGGCACGACTGAGCAACGTTCATTTTCATGTACTGTTAAACGTGTATTTTAACTACAATGTGTATTTGTTTCCCCTCTTTGTGAACTGTCATGTCTGCTGTGATTATGCTGTCTCTTTTACACTACTATAAAGTGGATATGTTCAAGGAAAGGTAACTTATCTCTGCAAATGAGAAAATGCACCTGAGAAGTTACTTCTGTGGTGCTACATCTGAGCAGTTTCATCTCAAACCATATTGAATAATCACATGATAAATATAGTAGGTTTCCCATATATCACTTTTTAGAAATGACATGGTGAAACAGTCGATATCAAAGTTCTCTGCAAATAAAACTATTCTGATTACTGTTTTGCTTTGCTGTCCATTTAGGTAGCTGTGATCATTTTGTTTCTGGTGAATGAGCCTTACCACTTGGCCCCTGATACTAAAAGTTTCTATCATTCTCACTGCATTTAGGGATTTCACTTCAATGGTAGCAGTTACTTTAATTTCTGACTTACAAAGTAGGGTCAACAGAGAACTTCAGTGATAATGAGGCTCCTCTCACAAATTTATTTCTCACAGTCATAGAAACTGTGTACTTGACTTCCCAGGGATTGTGAGCAGGTCTTCCATGGTAAACACTCTAAGATCCCACTTACTTTAAGCTTGGGATATGTTTTTCTATAGCACACCAATGAATTTCTGACATTTCAACATTATTTTGCTGTTAAAATTGATTTGCTATGAACATGGTCCTAAAATAACTTCATAATGTGGTATGCTCTGCATCTTTTTTTCACTATCGTGACTATCTGCAAAAGATACAGAATTGTGGTGTCTAATATAAAGGTTAAATTATGTGGAAACAGTGGCAGACTTTACTTTGGGGGGCTCCAAAATCACTGCAGATGGTGACTGCAGCCATTAAACAAAAAGACACTTACTCCTTGGAAGAAAAGTTATGACCAACCTAGAAAGCACATTAAAAAGCAGAGACATTATTTTGCCTATAAATGTCCATCTAGTCTAGGCTATGGTTTTTCCAGTAGTCATGTATGGATGTGAGAGTTGAACTAGAGAGACAGGTGAGTGCCGAAGAAGTGATGCTTTTGAACTGTGGTGTTGGAGACAACTCTTGAGAGTGCTTTGACNAATGTCCATCTAGTCTAGGCTATGGTTTTTCCAGTAGTCATGTATGGATGTGAGAGTTGAACTAGAGAGACAGGTGAGTGCCGAAGAAGTGATGCTTTTGAACTGTGGTGTTGGAGACAACTCTTGAGAGTGCTTTGACCTGCAAGGAGATCCAACCAGTCTATCCTAAAGGAAATCAGTCCTGAATGTTCATTGGAAGGACTGATGTTGAAGCTGAAACTCCAATACTTTGGCCACCTCATATGATGTTCTGACTCACTTGAAAAGACCCTGATGCTGGGAAAGATTGAAGGCAGGAGAAGAAGGGGACTACGGAGGATGAGATGTCTGGATGGCATCACTGACTCAATGAACACAAGTTTGAGTAAACTCAGGGAGTGGGTGATAGACAGGGAAGCCTGGCGTGCTCTAGTCCATGGGGTTGCAAGGAGTCGGACATGACTGGGTGGCTGAACTGAACTGAATATAAATGTTAAAATGGATTCAGCTGTAAAACTGTCTGATTTGAAACTTTATAACATAATTATTAAATAATAGATATTTATTAAAAATGCTTAGGTATATTATGATTATTGATCCATTTCTTCTGGAAATTTAGACTTGTGATAAAGACTGCAATTTAATCTTAACATGTTGCTCAAATTAAAGTTTATATTAAATTAAAAGTCTAGAGATAAAAGGCAACAATCTTAAAGATAGAAAAGAATGAACAGCTATCTAGTCCTATGATATGCTAGGCACAATTCACAGGTATTTCTTTATATTTTCTCTTTTCATCTCTATGTTGGAGAGAATCTGTGAAACAGGTTTTATTAACCCTGTTGTGCATAGAAGACACAGAAAGGATAAGTAACTTGCTCTAAGTCCCAGAAGAGTGGATCAAGAATTCAAAGACAGGTGACTAAAGTCAGAATCTATACATGATGTTAGAATGCTTCTTAGTGCGGCTGTCTGGGAAAAAGCTGAGCTATATATTTGGAAAGAACCAAGCTGAATGAGGGCTGCTTGATTTTGCTTTATCCTTTGGGCATTTTGCTTTGTCATTTCAGATGGAGGATTCAGGTTCTTATGTGGCCTTCGTGCTTTTTGCCTCTGTCTTCCCACATCAAATTGATACAATTTCTTTGTGAATATAACTAAGCTTTGTGGAGCTCTGTTACTTTAATCAGAAGACTCAAATGAAAAAGTATGCATTATTTTCAACCCAGCAGATACAGACACTCATAAATTAAAAACTTGGCATATTCACTAAACACCAGTAAATACTCCATAAATTCAAACTGCAGTTTTTGAGGCTGGGGACTCTGTGTCATCCATCTTTGTATTAGTTTCTAAAATTCTGTGCCTTATCCACAGCAGGTGTTCACTAGATCTATTAAATGGTGAAATTTCTTATGTTGAACTACATAAAACTGTCTCAGTATTTAATCACTGTGTATTACTGTCTTTTCTTTTTTTCATTTTCCTATTGATTCTATTTATACTAGACACATTTATCATTTCTACCAGGCTGTTTCCAAAATCTAACTCCAGTGTACATATAGATATGTTTTCTTTATGAATATTATCTATACATTATACATTCAGTTTTCTTCAAATGTGCCACCTTCCATGGGCATCCTCCTATTCTCAGCCTGTTAGCACTGGTGTAATTATAATCTTCCATGATTAATGCCTTAGCTTTTTTACAGGCTTTTCTTATCTGCATACATATTTCTAAAGCTGAGTTTTTTATGCTGCCTGAGACATAGTAACTACTTTTTATTTCCTTTCCATTTCTATTTTTTTTTGCTGTAATCCAAATGATCATTTTGGTCTTTGGAGCACATGTTATATCTTTCTTTAGATAACACTGTACATCATCTCCTCTTGCTTGGCAAAGCTTAGCTTTCCTGTAAAAATATCCTCTTGGTTTTTAATAGGGCTCTACCTACCTCATTCTAGTTGGGTTACTTCAGCTGTATTAATCTCTACTTCCTGCCCTTAAAAACATAAATTTATTCCTTCCTTCCTCTCTTGCCTCCTTCCCGCCCTCCCTCTCTCTTTCTTCCTCTCTCTCTTCTCCAGGAAGACAAATAAAGCATAGATACAGTTTTCTCTAACTGCTTAGGTTTGGTTTTGCTGTTGCTATTGTTGTTTTTGTTGTTTAGGAAATCTTCCTCCTTAGTTTTTTATTGTTAACGTTCCCCTCTTATTTTAATAATGAAATAACAGTTTCAAGTCTATGGCATGTTAATCACTAAGTTACCATGGCACGTACATTGATACATATTGTTTACCATATTTACTTTTTTCTGCTTTCATAAGGTGGTCACTTATTAGCTTTATCAGGAGAAAAATGAGATTGATTTTTACACAAATAGTTTATAACTGAATATCTACATTTAGATACATATATAGCAAGCACCTTTATGGAGTCTCAAAAAAGTTGTAAAAAAAAAAAAGTCTGCGTTCTTTTAATTTTATTTATTGCTCTTTTATTTTCTTATTGTCCCTTAATACCTTTCCAAACAGAGAGAAGAAACAAAAGAACTGTCAGTGTTATGAGTTAATATTTTGAGATTAAAAAAATGCATGAGATAGCAGGATCAGTTCTGCCTCCTGCTAATACCAAGTTATACCATTTCAAGTTGTAAAAAGGGAAGGGAGAGAGTATTCAGATTTATTGGTAACTATTGGATGTTAAGAAAATTCCAAAGAGAGACTA
>SJYV01049010.1:194268-215255 GCA_006410875.1 Neotragus pygmaeus | reverse complement strand
TGCATAGAAGTTAAATAAGCAGGGTGAAAATATACAGCCTTGACCTACTCCTTTTCCTATTTGGAACCAGTCTGTTGTTCCATGTCCCGTTCTAACTGTTGCTTCCTGACCTGCATACAGGTTTCTGAAGAGACAGGCCAGGTGGTCTGGTATTCCCATTTCTTTCAGAATTGTCCACAGTTTATTGTGATCCACACAGTCAAAGGCTTTGGCATAGTCAATAAGGCAGAAGCAGATGTTTTTCTGGAACTCTCTTGCTTTTTCGATGATCTAGCGGATGTTGGCAATTTGATCTCTGGTTCCTCTGCCTTTTCTAAATCCAGCTTGAGCATCTGCAAGTTCACAGTTCACGTATTGCTGAAGCGTGGCTTGGAGAATTTTGAGCATTACTTAACTAGAGTGTGAGATGAGTGCCGTTGTGAGTTAGTTGGAGCATTTGGCATTAGCAGGCAGCAATTTTTTCGTCTGCAGTTGATACGGTGATTAGGTTACTCTTTCAAGTTTTCTTCCAATGAGAAGAGAGAACTGGAGTGAGAGTTGGAGAAAAGTTCAGGTGAAGGGAGAGTGCTTTGTGGTTGCAAGAATTTCATTGTTTCCACACTGATCTGAATGCACTAGCAGAGAAAATTCAGGAGAGGTGAGGTTTTAAGGAGCATGTTTGAATAGAGAATGTCTACAGGATCAAGTACACAGCAGAGGAGCTGACCTCAACTGGAAGCAAAGGCAATGCATTCATGGCACAGGAGAGAAGGGAAGCACACAGATGTGGGTCCATAGGCCGGTACATAGGAGAATGAAATGGCAGCCCACTCCAGTATTCTTGCCTGAAACATCTCATGGACAGAGGAAGCCTGGCAAGCTACAGTCCTTGGGGTCACAAAGAGTCAGACATGACTTAACCTCTAAACTTGCATGTAGCATTATGCTGGTGAAAAATTGTAGGAATTCCTTTTTCTGCTCCAATTTTCTTCATGAACTAGGAAGCCAGGCTATCATTTGGGGGTGATGATGGAGAGGAGGTTCTGAAAGTTTGAGGAGAGAGGACAAAGAATAAATTATGAGTCTAAAAGAGTGTGGCAATGAGTGGAAAACCAGAGAGATCCAGACTGACTGCTGGAGACACCAAAGCCCCCTCTCCGGAAGATAGTGGGCATGGCTGTAATGTGAGATACACAGGTGTGTGTGTGTTGGGGGGCACAGTGAGTATTTCTCTCTGATTACTTGCAGCTACACCGTTACAGGCAGGAAGCAGGCAACAGAATGGGTTGACAGATAACATGACATGCTAATAGTGTATCAGATCAGTAATATTCATCTGTGCTTTTCTCATTTCTCAGGTGGTTAAATGGTTTTAATTGGGAGGGACTGAAAGCACGAAATCTTCCATCACCTTTACAAAGAGAGGTATGGTAGCTGATGTTACTCTCTTGATTTTTTTCTAGGTGTTTTCATAAACAGATTTTAAGTGTGTGATCATGTGTGCACACTCGAGTGTATGTGTGTAATAGATCTTAAAATTTTTAAGTTTTTAAATTTAAGTAAAAATGTCTTTGCAATTGTGATTCTATGCAAATATGATTCTATTACCTGTTAATGGTCCTTAGCTCAACTCTTAGGAATGCATTACATGTGAATCTAAGTAATGAAGGAGACCAGGCTGGATCCCTGGGTCAGGAAGATCTCCTGGAGAAGGGAATGGCTACTCACTCCAATATTCTTGCCTGGAGAATTCCGTGAACAGAGGAGGCTGGTGGGCTGTATAGTCCATGGAGTCAAAAAGAGTCGGACACGACTGAGTGACTGACACTTTCATATCTGAGTCCCAAGGTCATCAGTGTTGGTCAGGCTGAAATATGGTTCTAGAAATATAATATTAACCTATATGCAATTTAAAATCTTCCAGTAGCCATATTTAAAAGGGTTAAAATAAATAGGTGAAATTAGTTTTAATTATTTTACTACATTAAGGATTATTATTTCCTCATGTGAAAGTGAAAGTGAAAATCTCTCAGTCGTGTCTGACTCTCTGTGACCCCATGGACTATACAGTCCATGGAATTCTCCAGGCTAGAATACTGGAGTGGGTAGCCATTCCCGTATCCAGGGGATCTTCCCAACCCAGGGATTGAACCCAGGTCTCCCACATTATGGATGAATTCTTTACCAGCTGAGCCACCAGGGAAGCCCTTGGTAGCACCAGGGAAGCCCTTATATGTTACATTTCAAATTGTAACCAACACAAAATATTAATGAGATCTTTCTAAATTTTCAAAAATCTCAAGTGAATTTTCCACTTCTCATCACATCATAATTATGACTAGCTACATTTCCAGTGCTCAGTCCCCGAGTGTTGCTTTTTTGGACATAAATAATTATTTTTAAAATAATTTTAAAATACAGACAGAAATATTATATCATTACTTTTTCTCTCTGAATGCCTATCTCCATATTTCCATTAGATTTTCCCTACAAAACTTTATCCTAATGTAAAAGATTTTTATGCTGGAAAACCTTTTATTGCTCATCCTTTAAAAACTTTAAATTTTAATTTTTTTAATTTAAGTTTTTGTGAGAGTAAAGATTTTGTTGGCAGCACAGATATTTCTCCTGAATTCAGTTACAATTACATTTTTGTAAGATGCAGTATCAAACAACATAAATACATTATAAATTTTAAATCAAGTATTAAACAAAATGCTTTGAAAAGAAATTATTTAATGTACTTGAGGATAAATATTATTTATTAAAAAGTGGAACCAGATTCCACATCAGTTCTATTTCTCTTAAAAATTATTTTTATATATTGGGTTGGTCAAAAAGTTCATTCTGGTTTTTTCCATACCATCTTCCAGAAAAACCCAAAAGAACTTTTTGGCCAGTCCAATAGATGAACGTGCTAAGAGTTGCGTTCACGTAAATAAGCAAATGAGAGTGGAGGGTTTTGTAATAAAATGTCACTTTGAACACCTGAGTAGTCTCCTTGTCTCTCCAAAACTCATTATGATGGGTTATAAATAGTATTTTCAATTATCTACTACTGCTGCTGCTGCTAAGTCACTTCAGTCGTGTCTGACTCTGTGCGACCCGATAGACGGTAGCCCACCAGGCTCCCCTGTCCCTGGGATTCTCCAGGCAAGAACACTGGAGTGGGTTGCCATTTCCTTCTCCAATGCATGAAAGGAAAAGTGAAAGTGAAGTCGCTCGGTCATGTCTGACTCTTAGCGACCCCATGGACTGCAGCCTACCAGGCTCCTTTATCCATGGGATTTTCTAGGTGAGAGTACTGGAGTGGGGTGCCATTGCCTTCTCCACCAGCTGATAATTCAATTAGATACTAATGAAAATTGTTTGAAGACTAAAAATTGGAAACCACTTAATTTACAGAGTAACTGAACACCAGAGTCATTTAATTCTTTCAACAAAGTCATTCAAAACAAACATTTTGAATTTTCCCATTGTTTGAACTGCTGGAGACTTTATATGTGTCAATTAGCCATATAAAATTTCGATTGGTGAGGAACATACAAAGTGGAAGAAGGATTCTGACCCATTTTTAAAGAAAAAGTATTTCCTTTAAAAATGTTTTCCAGTTTGAAAAATAGATATTATTTTTTCACCTTTTCTTTCAGAAATAACTTCTCAGGCCAGGTAGCTCCTATCAAAGATAATTCTGGAATCCAATCTATTTGTTCTAAAGGGGAGCTCTCATGAGGTTGAGAGTGTGATTCAAAACTGATAATTGGTCTTCTTTTCCTTATGCGTACCTTACAAGTGGCTGCAGTATAAAATCAGCGTTCAGATACAGGGAGCATTCCCATGTGTTCTCACCTTTGGTTTCATCTTTTCTCTACTAGCTCAGTGGACCCACAGATCACAGCTACTTTGACAAGTATCCTCCTGAAAGGGGGGTGCCTCCAGATGAGCTGTCAGGCTGGGATAAAGACTTCTGAGAGAAGGAAAGACGGTCACTGCCTACAGAATCAAGAGGACTAGAAGTCCTAGCAATCCATCACTGATCATTTCTCCTTGGAGTTTGACACTGTCTTTTGGAAGACCATTAGAGAAACGAAATCCCTGCCCATAATCTGGGGGTGGGAGAGAGTGGGTGCAGAGGTGGTTCTGAATTTTAATGTCTCATTTAGATGCTGTGAATTATTAATGTGATCCATTCTTTGCTTTTCTCAAATGTAGAAGGCTGTCTTAGTCCCCTCTTCGAAGTCAGAACCATTTTTGTTAAAGGGATATTATCTTCTCTGAAATCTATTGCTCCATCCTTATCATTCTTTTCTCGTTTAAGTCCTAGTAAGGTTTAAAAAATGTCTTGTCCTTGAGCAACTAAGTCACTCAAATAGAAGGAAGAACAAGAATTAATTTTGGAGAACTTTCCTTTCCCAACAATCTCACGTAAGCATCATGGCATCTTGAAAATGCGGCTTGCAGGAAACTTGGTAGTCAAGAGAAATTCTTGGTTTTCACCTGCATTCAACCTAGAAATAAATTAACATGCTTCTGAAAGTAGTCTGGGGAAAGGCAAATTTGAATATTAGTCCTTGGTACCACTTCCTAAACATAAATTAGTTAATTCTTCCTTCCAGATAATTATATTGTATTGGAGAACTTAGAAAAAATAAAGCAAAAAACATTTTTTATTTTCCTGTGACCAGCTGTGGTACCTCAGAGACTGCAAAAGTCTTGTGAGAGGTGGTTGTAATGTGTGGTTAATTGAGGGGGTCTTTGGAAAAGTTTTATCTTACATAGTAAATATTTTCACAATCAACTTAGAAAACATGCAGAAACTAGATTGTGAAGGCTTTTCCTTCCCCTTACCTGTGGAGGAGAAAAACTTCCAAAAGGTCAAAATGTTGACTCTTTGAGACTCTGAGATATTTTGACCAGTTCTGTGACTGTTGCTATTAATAAACTGAGAGTATAGAATAAACACAGTTAATTTTTAATGAAAATCCCATTGGCAAATATTGATACAAAACAAAATCACTGTTGCATTAATAATTTTTTTAAAAANCCCCCCCCCCCCCCCGCTTTTTTTTTCTGTACGATATGGCTAGTATTTGCCACTGAGCAGACTTCTTAGCCAGTTTCCTGACTACATGTTTGCTGGTGGAGATGCTTTTTTCAATTTGTCTCTCTTTCTTTATTCCAAGCTGATATATTTTCTTTAAAAACTTGGTAAGTTTCCTATGTGTGAATTCATGATCCACTCCATTAGGCAAAAGCTACATGCACAAATCTTTTCTATGAAGACATTATGGAAAAAATGATGCTGAGAAGTTCTATTTTTTAAAAATAGAAGATGTGTGTAGCACATGCTTAAGATATTGAGAAAGCCTTTTGGCTCTTTGAAAGACTTGGTAGTCAACCTCAAAGATGCTTTTCAGGGACCTCCCTGGTGATCCCAGTGGCTGAGAATCTGTGCTTGCAATGCTGGCGGCCCAGGTTTGATATCTGATCAGGGAACTAGATCCCACAACCGCAACTAACAGATATCACATGTCACAGGGAAGACTGCATATCTTGTGTGCCACAACAGACACAAATGAACAAATATTTGAAAACAACAATAGAAAAAGAAGGATGCCTTTCAATGAGTCCAGCTTATGGTGTTCACACCCTTTTATAATCACCTCCCCTTGAGTGTTGACTGAATCTAGTTAAGTCCTTCTACAAATAGATAGAATAAAAGTGACGGGAAGTTGCTTCTGAGATTATGTTGCAAAGTGAATCTGCATCTATCTTGCCTGCCTTCGCTTTCTCTCTCATTTGCTTGCTCTGATGGAAGCCAGCTGCCGTGACGTGAACTTCTCTATGGAGGAACTCACATGGCAACACACGGCAAATAACCAAGGAAACCACTGGCCAACAGCCAATAAGGAAATGAGGCCCCCAGTCCCACAACCTGTGATGAACTGAATCCTGCCAACAACTGCAAGTAGATCCTCCTTTTGTTGAGGCTCCAGATTAAAATATAACCTTAGCCAGTACTTGATCAAAGCCTAGTGAGAGTCCATGAGCCAAAGGAGCCAGATAAGCAATTCCCAGATTTTGGACCTGTAGAAATGTGCAATAATATGTGTGAGATAAGAAATGTGCATGTGCAATTACATCACTAGATTGGGAAGGAAAGACAGACATGAAGTAAAAGAGACAAGAACAAAGTGAACATGAGAAGACAAACTGGCAAACCAGACCCCATAAAGACAAATGAGAATCTATGCCTGTCTTTCAAGGTTGCCAAATTTGGCCATACGAGTGGCTTGTAGGATCAGCTGACACTTTTATACACCTGGCTCAGCACTGGCAGATCCCAAAGGAGCAGTCTGGCTGGAGTTGGAGGAACCACAAGCCTGGCTACTGCCCTTCACCTCCAGTGTGAGCCAGGATATCAACAGAAATGTGCACGAGGTGCAACTGTGCTTGGCCTTGCACCAACCTCCAGAATATAAATATGGCTGCTACTCACCGACATTTGAGGTGTCTCACAGATACAGGCAGATGTCTCGTGACAAAGCCAGACTCAGAACTGCATAGAGAAGGGAAATCTGGGAAATATATTTCTGGCTTAGCTAAATTAACACAGTACAAAGTCACTCCATTTGAAACCTATATATATCATTATTCTTATGTAATTTATTTAGAATCTTTAACTAATGAGATTTGCTTCCTGTCTTTCTACCCATTTTCACTTATCAGTGTATGCAGAGCACAGGCCCCATGACTCACCTGAAACCGGCAATGTCAATTTGTCTCAAGCGATTTACGGTCAAGCTCTATACTGAGTTCATCCTGGAGTATTTTCAGTTTTGGAAAACATAAAACCAACACATTTTTGTTTATTTAATTGTTATGAATTTAACATGGTATAATAAAAATAACAAGAAATTTTTTTTTGATGCATATTAACTTCCTCAGGAAAAAAACAGGTGGACACGCATTAAGAAAATAAGAAGCAGGACTTCCCTGGTGGTCCAGTGGTTAAGAATCCGCCTGCCAATGCAGGGGACACGAGGTTGATCCCTGGTCTGGGAAGATCCCACATGCCCCAGGATGACAAAGCCTGTGTGCCAAAACGGCTGCAGACCATGCCTAGAGCCCACGCTCTGCAACTAGAGAAGCTACCAAAATGAGAAGCCCTTATACCACAGTTAGAGAGTTGACCCCGCTCACAGCAACCAGAGAAAGCCCGTGTGCAGCAGCGAAGACCCAGCTCAGCCAAAAAAACAAATGAACTTATTTTTTTAAAAAAAAGGGAAAGAAAATAAGAACAGAAGAAAATATGGTGAGCTCAAGGAAGACACTGACAATGTATCAATCCTGGAAACCAAGTAGACCAATCAGGGTAAGAAGAGTGAAAATATTAAGGTATAACTAGAAATACTTAAAAATTTCATCCATGAATCAAGGCCAAAGAAAGTAAAGAAAGGCTAATAAAAATATTAATATGTATAAATATATATATATTCTTGATCAAAGGGATTAAGAGGACCCCTCTTATACTCAGACATGGTGAATATGAAGAAAACTATTGAATGTGTTTCTTAATTGATTCATTCAACACTTATTAAGTACTGTTCCAGGCACTCTCCTAGGCACTGAGGGTACAGCAGGAGGACCAAATTCACAGTCTTAATCTATATTCAGATTTATTGGATGACCTGGTAGGTGAACAGTGATGATCTCAAGGCACTGTGATCACAGATATTTTTATCTATTGCTACATTTTATACACTGAGCTTCTATTTTATGATCAAGAACATTTACTTTAAAACGTACACTTGAAACAGAGAGCTAGACTAGACACTAGAAAAATCACTGAAAAAAGAAAGGACTGCTGCTGCTAATGCTGCTAAGTCGCTTCAGTCGTGTCCGACTCTGTGCGACTCCAATAAACAGCAGCCCATCAGGTTCCCCCGTCCCTTGGATTCTCCAGGCAAGAACATTGACGTGGGTTGCCATTTCCTTCTCCAATGCATGAAAGTGAAAAATGAAAGTGAAGTCACTCAGTTGTGTCCGACTCTTAGCGATCCCATGGACTGCAGCCTACCAGGCTCCTCCGTCCACTGGATTTTCCAAGCAAGTGTGCTGGAGTGGGGTGCCATCGCCTTCTGGGGAACTGGGGAACATCAAATACAAAGTCCACTCCATCAAATCACTCTAAAGGCAGGTGACTGACATACCTTATCAGGCTTGTCCAGCATTAAGCTTTTACTTAAATCTTTGCCTCAAACTTTTACAGATGCAAGTTAAGGCTTTTGCTTGTTATCAGCAGGTGATTTACTTTACTGGGTGTTTTTAGCTATAATATCTAGTTATGTGTCTGCCAGACTTTCTGAGTCTTGTCCCCCCAACCTTTTCCATCATTCGCAGGCAGAGTATCTCTCCACTAAGTACATATGCATAAATTACTTAACTAGTTAATGAACCAACTGATTGAAGGATTCTTTCAAAACATATTTGTGTGTCTTCTCTGTACCAGACCTGGTGACTACCAGTGATTAACATAGACCAGACTACTTCCATCATGAAGCATATATTCTAATTGTAAGATGATGACTGTAAATTGTTAAACAGATGGAAGACATTACAAAATGTAATTCAACATAAAATCTGGATATTCACAGAAAAATATAAGTTAAAAAGCTGTATCTGTAGCTTATACTCTTTGGGCTTCCACCTATTGATTAGTGAGAGGACATGAAAAGTCTCATCTAGTTTAAAGTTAATCCAATGAAATAATTTCTACAGTCCTTTTAGGGCAGTGTTTCTCAAATTTTGATTGATATCAGCATTTGATGGGGACTAATACACGTATCAAGGCCTAGGCTCCATTCCATGTGAAGGAGCCTGGACCTCTGTGGGATTTATTAGTTCCCCAGGAGGTTTTCCTGGTAGCTCAGAAGTGGAGTCCACCTGCAATGCAGGAGACCTGGGTTCAATCCCTGGGTTGGGAAAGATTCTGTGGAGAAGGGAATGGCTACCCAATCCAGTACTCTGGCCTGGAGAATTCCATGGACAGAGAAGTCTGTTGGGGCTTCAGTCCATGGAGTTGCAAAGAGTCAGACACAATGGAGGGACTAACAAACAGGAGGTTCTAGGGGCTTCCCTGTTGGCTCAGTGGGTAAAGAATCTGCCTGCAATGCAGGAGACACGGGAGACACGAGTTTGATCCCTGGGATGGGGACATCCTCTGGAGTAGGAAATGGCAACCCACTCCAGTATTCTTGCCTGAAAAATCTCATAGCCAGAGGAGCCTGGCGGGCTACAGTCCAAAGGGTTGTAAAGAGCTAGACACAGTGACTAAGCCCAACACAAGAAAGAAATTCTGGTAAATTACAGAGTTTGAGAAAACATTTAGTCTCTCTTAGACAAAATTGCTCAGATTCTCATTTAGCCTCTCTTCTAATTATGTCCCTGACCAAGATGGAGAATGAGACAAGGCTCTAAGTTCAGATACCCACGTGGTTGGTTGCTATGTTCATGGCAGAAGTCTTTGGCTGGAGAAGCCCATCATTTGTTCTCTCTAGGCTGAGACAAGGCCCAAGCCCTCCCTCAATGACTCAGCTTCCTTGTGGTTACTGCTGGCACTGAAGACCTTTAGGGATTGACTGAGGTCCCTTCCAGCTTTACTTGACCTGCTCACTACAAAGCCACATACTAAGGTGATGCTCTCTGAGGAGCAACCTAGAAGACCTTCAGAATTATAGGATTTGTTTTCACAATGCAGAAACCATATGGACCTAGGACAAACTAGCTCAGAGTCTTGGCTTCCCAGGTGTCTCAGTGGTAAAGAATAGACACGGCTTCTATCCCTGGGTTGGGAAGATCCCCTGGAGTAGGAAATGGCATGCCACTCCCAGTGTGTTTGCCTGGGAAATCCCATGGACAGAGGAGCCTGGCAAGCTACAGTCCATGGGGTCGCAAAGAGTCAGATGTGACTGAGCACACCACACTTGTACTGCAGGCCATGCTGTGTCCCCAGAGTTACTATGCTGACATTTATTCTAGAACAGCTTGTCTTGAGTCCCAAACATGGGAGGAAGGGTGTCCTCTCCTCCCTCCTTCCTTTCACAGTTCCCTCTGGCTAGAAAAGTGTAGGCTGTTCCTCTTTCTTTTTTTCCCTGGACTTTCCTTACATACTCAAAATTCTCTGGTCTCTTAACAAGGCCCGATCCTTTATAAGCTGAAGGAGATAGAGGAATTTAGATAATCCTTTCTCAGGATCAAAGCTTGGCTTTTGACTTCCAGAAACTTAATGTCAGCTGAGACTCTGCTACTCTACTGGAACTCATCCTGATAGGCAGGTGGATGCTTCTAGAAAAGAACCGAGATTTATTCTCAGGAAGGCAAAAACAAGATCATGTTAGTAATTCAAAAGGAGAATTATTTACTCTGCAAAAATAAGCAAATACACTGTTTACAATCACAGTGATAAACTCTGTTAATATAGTTAAATAAGCTAATATGACAGACTGAGCCTGAGGAGAGGTGAAAATGGCTTTGAATAACTGGTAAGGAAATGCTTTCCTGAGTAAGTGACATTAGAGATGAGATTTGAATGCTAAAAGGGAAACAACCTTGACACAGTCTAGGAAGAAGTGTTCCATGCCAAAAAAAAAAAAAAAAGGCAAAAACTGTTGGGGGTATTAATGAATTTGGCATGTTGGGGAAACAGGAAGAAATCTTGTAAGTTTCCAGAAAACTTCCTATACCACATAAAGTGCTTGGGTTTATCCCGAAAGAAATATGAAGCCACTTGATTTCTTTTTTTCCTTTAGAACAGGAGAGTGACTTGAGCTGATTTATGTTTTCAAAAGACCATACTGGTGACTGTGCTCTGAAGGAGCATAGATAGGGGAGTGAAGGAAGCAGACAGACCAGTCAGCAGGATGTTGAATTATTTAATTCAAGGGAAAACTAATGGGAACTGGTTCAGACTACAATGTCAGATGGGTCACATAAAAGGAGTGATGGGTAGATTGAGGCTGTGTTTTGAAAAGTAACAGGTGACAGGCTTGGATGGGAAGAATGAGATAAAGAGAAGAAGAAATAAGAACAATTCTTGAGATTTTTCAAGGTTCTAGATGAGTAAATATTTGTATATAGGTATGTGTATAGGTGTGTACATATGTACCTGTAAGTATATGTTTGTGTGTGTGTATGAATAGTATAGTTTAAAAATATTCCTCTTCTAAGAACAGCATGTGGTCTTGGTAATTTTTCCGATGAGGCTGCCAGATATTGGTGATCACATTGTTCAAGATTAAGATAAAAGGAAAAGGATTAACATCTTAATCATTTATTGACAGGCAGTGTGCTAAGTACATTATTAATGTCATCTCAGGGCCTCTCTGGTGGCTCAGTGGTAAAGAATCTGCCTGCTCAGGCAGGAGACACAGGTTCCATCCCTGGTCTGGGAAGATCCCACGTGCCGTGGAGCAACTAAGCCCGCGTGCCACAGCTGCTGAGCCTGTGCTCCTCAACAAGGGAAGACGCCACACGGAGACGCCCAAGCGCCACAGCTAGTGGGTAGCCTCCGCTCCCCACAGCTAGAGACAAGCCTGAGCAGTAATGAAGGCCCAGCAAAGCCAAAAAGAGATAAATAAGATTATAAAAATCAAACAAAAAGTAAATGTTATCTCAGTTGAACTTGATGCCTCAATTTTATAAAGCAATTGTTTCTACTACTTAATAGATGAGGAAAATTTACCCTAGGGGAAAAGAAACTAACCCACTTCAAACATGTATTCAGCCAACATTTTTAAAGGACTTTTGGTGTGCATTATATTCATAGTTGAAGGTCAGCATGGATTTAAAAAAACTGGAAAAACCAGTTCTAGATCCTACACATTGTATGGTGTATTTTTCTGGGTGCAAAACTAGTTAAAAGACCGTGCCTTTCATGGACTAATTTAAACCAGACATAACAGTAGTGCTCAAAAATATCCTCAAGCATGTGTTGCTCCAGGTGTCTGTCAGTCAAAATATGTACATCATATAAAAGTAATGTTGTAGTGGTTTTAGATGGTGGAGTGTTTTAGCTTTAATCTTTCTTCATGCTAAGTTCAATTTCTGCTACTATTTTAGCTTTTTTTTTTTTTTTGGAATGAAGCAGAGTTGGAATACCAGATGCTCTAAAAATCGTCTTCACTTCCTAGACATATCACATCTTTCCTTTGCAAGAGTCTGCATACCCCTCTATGGAATAAACCCAATCTACAGACCACAGAGAACTTGCCTAGCCCTCTGTGGTTAGTTTTCTTTACTTTTTTTCCAACTCAAACTGAATTCTGCTGATTCCTAGCAGGGTTGTGCCATCAAATTTATCTTACGGTTTTCACATAAGTCTTACTGGCTTATTTTTGCTTCTGTGACTTGCATTCATGCAAATGAATGCATACTTGCAAGTATGCAAATATGGATATAAGTGAACGAGGTTATTTTTAGTGGGAAAAAGTATATATTCAAAAGGTTGTTGACTACTCAGGGAAGTTACCTATAGAATCATGTTATGAACCAATTTATCCTTTATTCCAACTTCTCTCTAGATGGACAGGGTAACCTAAGGATATATGGAAACACATCAGAAATCCATTTAAACCAAGTGTGAAAATATAGACTAATAGAAACAATAAGCAATACCGTTTNAGGGAAGTTACCTATAGAATCATGTTATGAACCAATTTATCCTTTATTCCAACTTCTCTCTAGATGGACAGGGTAACCTAAGGATATATGGAAACACATCAGAAATCCATTTAAACCAAGTGTGAAAATATAGACTAATAGAAACAATAAGCAATACCGTTTGGGCTCAAAATAATGTGTTGTTATCAAGAGAAAAAACGTACTTTCTTGTAAACTAGTGCTTGTGTGCGTTTCAGTCATGTCAGACTATTTGCAACCCCATGGATTGTAACCCACCAGGCTCTTCTGTCCATGAGATTCTCCAGGCAGGAATACTGGAGAGGGTTGCCTATCCTACTCTAGGGAATCTTCCCGACACAGGGATTAAAGCAGTGTCTCTTACGTCTCCTGCACTGGCAGGTGGGTTCTTTACCACTAGTGCCACCCATACTAGGGGAATGCCAATATTTTTGGAGTGTGTCGCCTCCCAAGCAAACGGTTTCAGGCCTGGATTAAAATTCTTATTTGCTTGCTAAATACTAGGTCACCATTCTACTCACACCTTCCTCTTCCACTTGCCAGATTGCATTCATCTTTTACTCTGTTTTATTACCTGAATTAGAGCTCACAGCACTTCTACTCTTATTCAAACTCTGGGCATTTATATTTTCAACTTCTACTATGTTAGACTTTTTGTACTTCTCGCAAGCATGTCTGAAAAACAGCTCCTCATCTTTCATCCCCCAAATCCTGCTCTTCTCACCAGTTCTCTAGCAAGAAGGTCAAAGAGTGCCAAACTTGGCCTCCAGGGCGTAACAGGCCAAATAACCTATATAAAGATACAACTATCAATTCAACACTTTGGACTTAATACTCTGTTTAGGACTCTGATATTTGCTCTGTCTTCATTTTTCACAACTGCTCTCTATCTAATCAAACTTTCACCAGTTTTCTCAATTCCTTTGGCCCATCACTCCTTACAGATGACTCCACCTCCTTTATACTTATTATTTGTAATATTACCTGTGTAACTATAACTCCAAGTTCTTATCTCCATACCAGACCTTACTGCTAAGCTTCAGGCCAACAGGTTTCTGATTGCATCCACCTAAATTTTCTAGTGACCACAAACTCAGTTCAAAACATAATTCCTCATTCTGCATCTCTTGTCTCTGTTCAGGATAACATCATCTCTTCCTGGGTTTCTTTGAGCTCTTTGGAATTGTTCTTCTTGTTCCCACTCTACATCTCTATCAGTTATCACTTGTACTTCTGCCAGTCTTTATTTTCTCTTCAAAACACAAATTTAATGACAGAAAATTGTCAAATTCATTTCACTTGAAAGCACTTCCTCCAAATTAAAATTGTTATATGTTAAATTAAATTTTGCAGGAAGGGTTTTTAGATTTATCAAAGAGGTACTTGGTGTACTAAAAAGTAGATTGGAAAAAATAACCAAGTTTGCAATGCAATAAAACTGGAACCAATAATAGAACCAAACAACTATTCAGTAGGAAATTACATTTGTTTTCCAAATGACTCTGAGTTTTAAAGATGACTTTAAAACATAAAGTTTCAAGGTAGAAATTAATTTTTAAAAATGAGCAATGCATTTCAAAAACCTGTGGGATATAGTTAAATAGGACTCAGAGGAAAATGGTTATTCTTATATGAGCCGGCTAAAACACTGTAAGAATTTAAAATGAGTTAACTCCAACTGAGCTTGCCAGGTGGCTCAGCGGTAAAGAATCTACTTGTCAATGCAGGAGACACAAGAGACACAATTATACTCAGTCATGTCCAGCTCTTTGTGACGCCATGGACTGTAGCCCACCAGACTCCTCTATCCATGGAACTATCTAGGCAAGAAGATTGGAGTGGGTTGCCATTTCCTTCTCCAGGGGATCTTCCCAGACCAGGGATTGAACCTGTGCTCTGGCATCTCCTGCACTGGGAGGTGGATTCTTTACCACTGCACCGCCTGGGAAGCTATATATATATATATATACATACATATATATATATTCCAGAAAGATTTTGTTTTGACCTAAAAATCTTCCTCTGTCTTGTAAGTCATACTTATGGTACTCTACTACCATGTGGTTAAATGGCTAATTATTTTCCTAAGCCTCCTTTAAAAGTCTCCATCATTCTCAAGCTAAGTAATGCGAAGGTGGATGCAGGGGAACTCTGTCACATTTGTTACCAACTTGAGCTGTTTAGAGGTGAAAAATGTTAGACATATTAATGTATATAAGATGCTATTTTCTGTATTTTTAACCAAGGATTAAGTTAACTCAACTGATGGTTAACCCCCCAGAGAAGCTGGGGCAATTTGTTTTTATACAAGTGAAGTGGAATGATTTTGGATTTTAAAAAGCTCTAGTGCTTAGAGTATGAACTGCCATTCTGGGTTTTGTTTGCCCTACTTTCAGGCGCATCTGATTTGTGTTTCTATTTGATAGGTCAGGGAAATGCATGGTAATGACTGTTAAAAATCACGCAAATTTAATAAGTATTCAAAGCATAGAAAAAAGACGGCATTTGCAAAATTTGCCACATTCTCTGGGAAAACTGATCAGATAATAATGTGACAAAATGTACTCCTGAGTATCATTTCCTGAAAAAGATTTAATTGAATATGTGTGATCAAGAGGAATTCCACTGTAGATCCATTTGGCATTGAAATAAAAAGGTGAAACTATTTCTTGATTTTTTTGTTATTATTTCAGTGCAGCAATAGTCTCTCACCAGGCAAATCTAATAGCTCATAATAGTTTTTTAACGATTAATTTTTATTGGAGTAGAGTTGCTTTACAAAACAAAGTAGAAATAGAAACAGACTAGAAAACAAATGTATGGATACTAAGGGGAAGGAGGGGACGGGAGGAATTGGGAGACTGGGACTGAGACATATGTGCTATTGATATTAGGCATAAAATAGATTAAAAAGTAAGAACATACTATGTAACACAGGAGACTCTACTTAATGCACTGTGATGACCTGAATGGAAACTCAGAATGCTTTGGGGGCAGAAATATCTGACCGAGAGATGCACAAAATACTCTTTCTCTTTAAAAACAATAAAGGTTAAAGGAGGGAGAGAGCCTAAGAGAGGCAGAGAAAGTAGGAGTCCGTCTGTGCTCTGTCGAGTCTAACTCTTTATGACCCCATGGGCTGTGGCCCGCCAGGCTCCTCTGTCTATGAGATTTCCCAGGCAAGAATACTGGAGTGCATTGCCATTTCCTCCCCCTCCAGGGGATCATCCCAACTCAGGGATCGAACACAGGTCTCCAGCGTCTCCTACATTGGCAGGCAGATTCTTTACCACTCCGCCACCTGGGAAGCCCTGCGATGAGCGTCTGGGATTCACAGAACACTCTTTCTCTTTAAGAACAATAAAAGTAAAGGAGAGAGTTAGGAGGAGGAGAGGAAGTAGGGGTCTAGGAACATTTAAATGCAGCCTCTTTGAAATTCCTCTGAAGGGCCTCACAAAAGGATACTTTGCTCACAACAAAGACAAAGACAAAACCCTTTGATCTCCGGGTTGTCTAGAACTGTCCCCTTTGGAAGCAATGGCTGTCGGAGAACTTGTGCACAATGGCCAGTCACACCCTGGGTAACCGTGGAAGCTGGGATGCCCTTCAACAAGCAGTGTTGGCGCTTCAGACTAATAACTGGACTCCATCTAGTGGTCATAATAACACACCGGGCTCTAGCTGCTTCCAGAAAAAGACCTCACACCAAAGCCAATCAACCAGCCCTGTTCGTGAGATTCAACTTGCTGCTGGGGTCAGAGGGGACTGAAAGGACCAAAGAAAACAATAGCAACAACAACACACGGAATCTCGGGCACTCTGCTACCCTCCTTTCGCAGGTAGGAGCCTGTGTGGCTGAGACCCTGTTGGTCCTATGGTACTTTTCTCACTGGGATGGTTTGTGTGATGTGTTTATTATCATGTGAAACAAGAGAGGATGGTGGGCGCAGTACTGAGTGAAGCCTCAGGAGCATCATCTCTGCTGTGTGACTTCTGGCAGGTCCTGGGGCTAAACCTCTCAGGGACCGAGTCAGCGTGTCTAAAATGAGAAGGTGAGACACAAAGGTTTTCACCACTTGTCTATTTAATACCTGCCAGGCCTTCTGTTGAGTGCTTTGTGAAACTCAAGGACTTTAAAGTTCAAGAAAGAGATAAATGTTTAAAGGGTAAATATCTAAAATACTTTCTGAAAGTTTTACTAAATTTCATACCCGAGCATCACAAGAGTTCCTTGGAGATATCTGAGGGTTAGATGATTACCCATAGTGTAGGAATGAGGAGGTGACAAGAATATTAAACTGTCCCTGTGTCTGTGACTGTCCACGGCTGTATTCTTGTCTACATGGATTCTTTCTGTATGGACACTTATGTAAATATATACATATAAATATATACACACATACCTCATAATCAATTTTAAAAATTCACAATCTGCAAGACAGATGACCACTCAGGAAAAACCTTGGGAAGAGGAGTAACAGATAAAAATTTTATATCTTTAATGTATCAAGAACTCTTACAAATGAATAATTTAAAACAAGATTCCTTAGGGATAAAATGAGCAAAGGACATAAACAGGTCATTCTCAGAAAAGAATTACAGAGAATCAAAAGTCTGTTAAACACATATTTAAGCTTACCAGCAAAGAGACACGTTAGATTTATTTTTAAGCAATGAAATTAGTTTTAATTATTATTTAACTATGCAATTATCTAAAGTTAATTGTTAGTAACAGTAAATTTTAAAATTCTTGTCAAAGGAGCAAAGTAATCACTAATACTGAGTGCACCATGATGTCCTTCCATACAGGAGTGATGGGAGTGTGTGTTGGTTGACCTATCTAAATAAAGCCTGACTATAGCATATGAATCAAAATGGAAAAGATTCCACTTTTAGTATATCTAAAAGAAACAACTGGATGGACAGCTGCACAGAAATGTATTTGTAATAATCTTTGTTGTAGCATTTTGTTTAGTAGTAAAGGAAATAGCAAATAACCAACAATAAGCTACCAACTCTAAATATTTTACTATTTAGGAATGGTTAAGTAATTGGAATAGAGCCACATATTAGACTACTATTATACTACAATGAAAAAATTTTATAGATTTACATGTATAACATAAAATATTTACAGTACACTAAGGAGATTGAGCTTAGAAAAGAATAAATATAGTATGTCACAGTTTTACTTTTAATAATACAATGAATAGTATATGTATGCATATGAATTACCACAGAAAAATATCCAGAAAGATATAAATTAAAACTTTGTATTTTAACAAAAGTTTAATGAGAGCTTCTGTGATGACTCAAATGATAAAGAGTCTGCCTGCAATGTAGGAGAGTGGGGTTTGACCCCTGGAATGGGAAGATCCCCTGGAGAAGGAAATGGCAACCCACTCCTGTACTCTTGCCTGGAGAATTCCAAGGACAGAGGGTCCTGGCAAGCCCTAGTCCATGGGGTTGCAAAGAGTTGGACATGACTGAGTGACTAACATTTCATCTCATTTCATTACCATGGAAAAATATCCAGAAAGATAAATTAAAACAGTACTGTAGTTTCTTGATGATGAAATTACAATTTTCACTTTGTTTTTATATCTTTCTTGGCTGTCTGTATTTCCCATAATCATGATAAATTGCTTTTATTATCAGATAAGCCAATTAAGCAACATTTATTGAAGATTGGAATAAAGTTGGAGCAACTGGGGCAAATTTCCACAAAAATCTCTAACTACATTTTCTGCAGTTTCCTAATCTGAACGTGTAATTTCCTGCTTTGGTTTATTGCACTATAGAGGTAATAAAGGAACTAACAAAAGAGATGTATCTTTCACAGACAATAAAAGTTCCATTTCACTGTAAAAAAAAAATTTCTCTTCTCATATCCCTTAGGCATGATAATATGCAAGGAGATAAAAAGGAAACTTGCAAAGACACAAAGGAGGTCTCTGAAGAGGACTAGGTAACACAGAGTTTGCATGGTCTGGATGCATCCCCTTTGTTCGACTCTTTGCGACCTCATGGAGTGCAGCCTGCCAGGCTCCTCTATCTATGGGGATTCTCCAGGCAAGAATACTGGAGTGGGTTGCCATGCCCTCTTCCAGGAGATCTTGACCCAGGGATCAAACCCAGGTCTCTCACATTGCAGGCAGATTCTTTACTGTCTGAGTCACTAGGGAAGCCTTGAGCTTCTCTAAGGATAGTCTTCTTTAGTCCTTAATATTGTTGTCAGACTTACTCCACTAGATGCTCTGAAGATCCCAAATCCTAGCATTACCGTTTCATATCTATGTGATGCTTGGGCAAGTAACTAAATTCCCTTAAATTTCATTTCCCTCATTTGAAGAGCAGGAGTAATATCATTGCCTCTAATTCTCATGCAGGGTGTGGTGGTGACATCACCTAGCCCTATGCTTGCAGGAGTCATGTGTTTCAGAAATGAAAATTAAGCTAGGTACTGTATATTAAATCAAAGCAAGTATCAACCTCCATTAGACCCAAGTTGGGTGACTACATCACTCACCAAACAAATGAGACTGATTTTGAGGGTACAAGGAGGTGCTTCATTAAGCCAATGCAAGATTAATCTGGGAACTGACCAGGGCAAGTTAAGATGGCCATTCTGGTTATAAATTTCTTAATCTGATTTCCTCAAACTGTACGCATCACAATGGCTGGTGTTTTATTATCAGCACGGCATCTGGATGGTTTCCTTATGGGACGTGGGTTGGGAGAATACGCTGTTGCCTTAAGGACAAGTCTATGCTGATTCCTATCATTGGCTTACACCTCAGTGTCCCCTCGGTGTGCCGTGTGACTTTACATCCTTGGTGCCTAGCATATTGTACGTGCTCAGTAAATGATTATAGAATTTATGACCAGATGCCTTGGAACAATTAGTCTCAGATGCCAGGAAATGGCTCTTGCATTTTCTGGGTGGTTCCTGGCTGTAAGCCCAGCTTTCTAGCAGTTGCATAATTGTACTGTGATGGTCAGCCTGAGGCAGCAACATTCAATTCCAGTGCCTGTTGGGTCCAGAATAGAGGTTGCTGACTGCTGCTCTCTGTATGATGTGCTGGGAAGTTTGGAGACAGTAGGACACCACCTGGTCTTCTTGGCATCTTGGCCTGTCCCTTTGGCTTGCCTGCTGAATCACCTGCCCACTAGACTGTGAGCACTTTCAGAGCAAGCACCAAAATGAGTTTGTTTAAGCTTATATTTCCAGCTTTGACAGAATGCCTGGCACAATGCTCTGTAAGTAATTGTGGAATGGATACATAAAAATAGCACCAATGAAATAATTATGAAATAAAAGAATCAAAAAATAAAGAATATTGTAATTTGCTGTCTAAATTTAGAAAATATACTTATCATTTCTGGGTCTCATTTTCAATGTTCATAAAATTGCAGTAACAAAATTTCACAGAATGGCATCCTTTTTGTCAGTTGTCATAAGTTGTAGGGTGAATCTGTCAGTCATAATGGTTATGCTGTTCTAATTCAGATTTGAATCAGAATTCAGATGGAGTCTATCTACCTTTTGTTAACTTTTAGATCTTTAACATTTACTTAACTTTTCCAAGTCTTGGGTTCTGCTGTTGTAAAGATTAAACTAATTGTTAAAAGAAATCAGCATTGTCCATTGCTTAGCAAATATATTTTCAACATTATTATTCGTATTGAAGATCTTGGAATTTTATAACTTTTGTTTCTATTATCTACATAATACCTGTAAATTAAGACTATCATTAACATTCTTATTCACAATTAGAAAATCGTGAAGATTTATTAGCTTTAGATTACTGGGAATTGAGAATGAATTGATCGATACAATGCATAGAAACCAATAGCGTTAATAAGTAAAAGGTGTATAGTATTTTACAGTGCACAAAATATTTCCACAACAAGAAGATTCACAATGCTGGAATAAACTATGGGCTGTCAGTAGGTTTCCATGCATTACTGTGGATTGCATTTATTCCTTACAATATTATTTTGGAGTTCCCATGAACACTAAAAACCATGTGTAACTCATTTACCTGGCTGATTTAAGAGGCGTTTGATAGTTTCCAAAAGTTTCCACTCTCTCTTTCCTAGCCAGAAAATCAGAATGCAGGTGCATCAGAGAGACGGGAGGGAGTTTAATGTAGATTTGTTTGGTGGGGGAGAGTATTTGGAAAAGCACTTTGTGTAAACTGTGTGTGGGGGTGTGTGTATGTGTGCATGAACACATAGGCATCTCTGTCTATTCACCACACATGAGAGTTCTTCTGCATCCAGTGAGAGAGGAAAACTGGGATAAG
>SJYV01049010.1:165225-194195 GCA_006410875.1 Neotragus pygmaeus | reverse complement strand
TTTTTTTTTTTTCTACTTTATTTTTTTTTTAATTTATTTATTTTTAAATTTAACTTTACAATACTCTATTGGGTTTGCCATACATCGACACGAATCCACCACAGGTGCACACAAGCTCCCAATCCCGAGTCCAACCTTTTGTTAACTTTTAGATCTTTAACATTTACTTAACTTTTCCAAGTCTTGGGTTCTGCTGTTGTAAAGATTAAACTAATTGTTGTTAAAAGAAATTAGCATTGTCCATTGCTTAGCAAATATATTTTCAACATTATTATTCGTATTGAAGATCTTGGAATTTTATAACTTTTGTTTCTATTATCTACATAATACCTGTAAATTAAGACTATCATTAACATTCTTATTCACAATTAGAAAATCGTGAAGATTTATTAGCTTTAGATTACTGGGAATTGAGAATGAATTGATCGATACAATGCATAGAAACCAATAGCGTTAATAAGTAAAAGGTGTATAGTATTTTACAGTGCACAAAATATTTCCACAACAAGAAGATTCACAATGCTGGAATAAACTATGGGCTGTCAGTAGGTTTCCATGCATTACTGTGGATTGCATTTATTCCTTACAATATTATTTTGGAGTTCCCATGAACACTAAAAACCATGTGTAACTCATTTACCTGGCTGATTTAAGAGGCGTTTGATAGTTTCCAAAAGTTTCCACTCTCTCTTTCCTAGCCAGAAAATCAGAATGCAGGTGCATCAGAGAGACGGGAGGGAGTTTAATGTAGATTTGTTTGGTGGGGGAGAGTATTTGGAAAAGCACTTTGTGTAAACTGTGTGTGGGGGTGTGTGTATGTGTGCATGAACACATAGGCATCTCTGTCTATTCACCACACATGAGAGTTCTTCTGCATCCAGTGAGAGAGGAAAACTGGGATAAGAAGAAGCATAACCATTTGTTCCGAACCACGGAAGGATTCCAAACCAAGTGCTTGCAACTCTTCACTCTCCAGTCTTTATAGGATTCTTGTTTAAATCTACAAGCTTTCTAAGTAAACAAGTCTATGTATTTACGGATTTCTCAATCAGAATTTATGAACACTTCTCAACCTTAACACCAGATGTATCCACGTTATCATCTTGATTACCTTTCATTTCTCAGTTTGTGCTTCAAAAATCTTACTTCAGTATGAACTTCTCTAAACTGACTTGTAAGCAAGAATGAAAAAATATCCACAACTTTCTGTTTTAGCATGGGAAATAGCTGCTTTTCTGACATAATTATTTTTAAATAATTGTTTTAAGTGCTCATTTTCATTTATCCATTTATCTCTGTAGATGGGATACTGAGTAAAAAAATCCTAGAGCTACCTACACATTTCAAATACATAACTAAGACTATATTTCACACACATGACCTCATTCTTAGTCTAGAGACATTAGCACCTCCAGTCAGTTGACACAGGCTTGTGTACTCTGGAAAGTTAAAAACTATTTTTAAAAAGGGTTTTAGAGGGATACAAGTCCTTCAAAGAGCTTTTCTGGTTACTCAGAGGTAAAGAATCTGCCTGCCAATGCAGGAGATGTGGGTTTGATATCTGGTCCAGAGAAATAGCCTCTGGGGAAGAAAATGTCAGTCCATTCCAGGATACTTACCTGGGAAATCTGGTGGACAGAGGAGCCTGACTGGCTACAATACATGGGGTTGCAAAGAGTCAGACACAACTTAGCAACTGAACAACAACAACAACAACAACAACAAAAGTCCTTCACAAAACAAAAAGCAAGTATATTCTCTCTGGGTTATAGAGACTGACAGTTTCCCTTCGACTTCTCTGGGCAAAGACCCACATCACACGGAGAAGCGACTGGAGAGTCAGAACCTGACTGCTTTTGTCTCGTTTATACCAACTTTCTATTTCAGCCTTGACAATGGCTACCCTTCTGACGTAATTATTTAAAAATATTTATTACTTATTTTAATAGCAATCAGTCTATATCTCAAAGGAGCAAGGAGGGACAAGAAATTTGGAGAACTGTTTCACTTCTTTGTAAGATATAAGTATGTAATATAATTTTCACAGTACTGTGATTTTCTTTCCTGTAACAGTTTACATGGTGGTAATAAATGCTTTTCATTTGTCAAGTCATTCCCTTATAGAAAAATGAATGAACAGAGTTATCATAAAGGACTGAGGGACTTCCCTGACCATCCAGTGGTTTAAGATTCGCCTTCCAGTGCAGAAGCTTAAGCAGTCAAGTTTAATCCCAGGTCAGGGAACTAAGATCCCACGTGCCTTGCAGCCAAAAAAACCAAAGCATAAAATGGAAGCAATATTATAACATTCAATAAAGACTTGAAAAAATGGTCCACATCAAAAAAAAATCTTAAAAAGGAATTCAGGTAACTATTGATGAAAAACAGGGTGAAATGGTTGAACAGTTTTTAATTTATCTATCTATCATCGCTGTGTGTGTGTGTGTGTGCACATATTCCAAATGTTCAAAAAGAGCTAAAGACTAATTTCTTGCAAAAGTGGACTGAATGGGTCGGAAATAACTGGGGACAGATTTAATGTTATCATACGAGGTTGTTTAGAATCTAAGGAAAGGTGTTGGGTGCTTTCTGTGGGAAGTCATGTAAGGCCTGAAAGAGGAGCACAGCTGGGTCTGGTAATTAACATGTGTATCATAAACAGCAGATGAGGAAAAACTGGATCCAGTGCCAGGAGGAATGAGCTGAGGCAGATTTTAGGGTAGAGTGTGATTAGCACATTAAATTAAGTATGAAAAATAAATCGGGGTTAATAAACTACATTTGTAATTGTTTTCTAATTTTAGTTATCCAGGAGGGTGCTGCATCTTTTAGAGCCTGCATATTGACCAAGGATCTCAAATAAATATCTTTATATATTTTATATAAATATATGTGAAAAGTTGACTCATTAGAAGACCCTAATGAGGGTCAGGAGGAGAAGGGGACAAGATGGCTGGAGGGCATCAACACATCACCAACTCAATGGACGTGAGTTTGAGGACACGGATGAAGGACAAGGATGCCTGGCATGCTCCAGTCCATGGTGTCGCAAAGAGTCAGCACAATTAAGTGACTGGACAACAACACAATAAAAATCATATATACACACACAGACACACACGCGCACACACACACACACACACACACACACATCTTTCTATCTGGGGGCTTCTCTGGTTGTGCTAGTGGTAAAGAACCTTGCTGCCAATGAAGGAAATGCAAGAAACTCGGGTTTTATCCCTGGGTCAGGAAGATCCCCTGGAGAAGTAAATGGCAACCCACTCCAGTATTCTTGCCTGGAGAATTCCATGGACAGAGGAGCCTGGTGAGCTACAGTCTATGGGGTTACAGAGAGTTAGACATGACTGAAGGGACTTAGCACACATGCAGGCATGAACATTTTTCTATTTTATTTTATTTTATTTATTGTTATTTTATTTTATTTTAATTTATTTTACTTTACAATACTCTATTGGCTTTGCCATACATCGACATGAATCCACCACAGGTGTACACGAGCTCCCAATCCTGCATCCCCCTCCCACCTCCCACCCCACAACGTCTCTCTGGATCATCCCCGTGCACCAGCCCCAAGCATCCTGCATCCTGCATCGAACATAGACCAGCGCCTCATTTCTTACATGATAGTAAACATGCTGATCGTGCACCAAATCCAGATGAGGGACATAAAATGGAAAACATTTTTCTAAAGATTCAAGGTAAAACTACTTCCTATTTATCCCTTAGATCATCACTGTCCAAGAGAATGTTCTGTGACGATGTAATGTTCTATGTCTGTGCTGTTCAGTAAGGTAGCCACTAGACAGATGTGGCTATTGGGCACTTAAAATGTGGTTTGTTGGGTAAAGAAACTGAATTTTTAATTTTATCCCATTTTAATTTTTTTTAGAGATTTTTTTGATGTGGACCATTTTTAGAAGTCTTTATTGAATTTGTTCCAACATTACTTCTGTATATGTTTTGGTTTTTTGGTCACAAGGCATGTCAGATCTGTTTCCCAACCGGGGATCAAACTCTCACCCCCTTCATTGGATGGCGAAGTCTTAACCACGGGTGCTGTGCTGTGCTTAGTCACTCAGTCATGTCTGACTCTTTGTGAACCCATGGACTACAGCCTGCCAGGCTCCTCTGTCCATGAGGATTCTCCAGGCAAGAATACAGGAGTGGGTTGTCATGCCCTCCTCCAGGGGATCTTCCCAAACCGAGGAATGAACCTGGGTTTCCTGCATCACAGGCCAATTTTTTACCCTCTGAGCCACCAGGGAAGCCCTAACCACTGGACAACAAGGCAAGTCTCTATTCTGTTTTAATTAACTTGAAATTGAATAGCCACATATGGCTAGTGACCACTGTATTTGTGCAGGCTTAGATCCAAGCTCTCCTAACTCTTAGGTTCATTGAAAGAATTTTTATGATGGTTTAGTATCAGATGCTAGACCCTTAAAACTTGGGCCAAAACTCAAACTTAAGTTGCCTGTCATTCAAACTACTGAGGAGCCTCTTATTTAGGGTCCCTTCACTTTTAGCCACTACTGTTTATATCAGTTAATTAATAAATACTACTCAGGACCTCTTGTCATTGATCATCTAACATTATTCAAATCTTTGGTGGTTCAAAACAGACCTTTTCTTTTCTTGAGTAGGTAGGTAGCTTTTTAAGCAAAATAATTATTTTTTTATCAGTCATTAATGTCTAAGAACTTGACTGTCATTTTCCTAGAATTTCAATAGATGTAAAAGAAAATTCTTTCAATCTTTCATTATTGAATGTGTTTTTTCAGTCATTCCATTTTATACTTTTTTTTTNATCCCCTGGATAAGGAAATGGCAACCAACTCCAGTACTCTTGCCTGGAAAATCCCATGAACTGAGGAGGCTGGTAGGCTATAGTCCATGGAGTCGGACACGACTGAGCGACTCCAGGTCAGGTCAGCGTGTTTTCAGACCAGTCAATACTAAAGAAAATCGGTCCTGGATATTCATTGGAAGGACTGATGCTGAAGCTCCAATACTTTGGCCACCTGATGCGAAGAACTGATTCACTGGAAGAGACTGATGCTGGGAAAGATTGAAGGCAGGGATGACAGAGGATGAGATAGTTGGATGGCATTGCCGACTCAATGGACATGGGTTTGAGCAGGCTCCAGGAGTTGGTAATGGACAGGGAAGCCTGGCATGCTGCAGTCCATGGGGTTGCACACGACTGGGTGACTGAATGAAGGGTGTTTTTGATAACAGGATTGCAAAAGAAACAATTTGATCCTGAGCTAGTCACAAAGAACGCTTAACCAGCACCAACTTAATATAGATTTTTGCCATGGCTATAGTGACATTTATACTTTGTTTTGAAAATAACACAAACATGTCAAGTGCATGCTAAGTCACTTCAGTCTTGTCCAGCTCTTTGCGACCCTATGGACTATAGCTTGCCAGGCTTCTCTGTCCAAGGAATTTTTCATGCAAGATCTTCCTCACCCAGGGATCAAACCCATCTCTCTTTATGTCTCCTGCATTGGCATGTAGATTCTTTACCACTAGCACCACTTGGGAAGTCCCAACTGTCAAGAGGCATTGATTTATTTAATAGTTACCACCTGGATGAATGGATGGAGAAGGCAATGGCAACCCACTCCAGTACTCTTGCCTGGAAAATCCCATGTATGGAGAAGCGGGGTGGGCTGCAGTCCTTGGGGTCGCTAAGAGTCGGACATGACTGAGCAACTTCACTTGATGAATGGATGCTGATTAAGAAGACCACACTGTTGGCCACTGGGGGTCACTGTTGCTCCATGGGTACAGACATTAATGCTGTAGCATTTTAGTCTTCTAAACCTGGGGCATATCCTCTAGGAATAATTCAGGAGGCCTGAGATTATTTTATGGCTGTCAGAAGTTTGACCAAAGAAGCCTGAGAAAAATCTGTTCCCAAGCAATGCCAAATGGGACTGTTACCATACATGGGAGACGTTTGGTTTTATCTAGAGAGCCCTATCCAGCTCGTCTCAGCATTGAAGAACGGTCACTTTTCCAAGCCCAGAATGTTTGGGTATTGCCAGTGTGGTAAGACCTTCTTCCTGAGCAATGCCACACTTTTCAACATCAGTTCTCCCCGATGTCTCTTTTAAGCAGATGAAATCCATTAGAAAGAATTTAGAAACAGGTCTTTGGTAACTTGCCAGAGATCACATGTCAATTCAGGAGTGGGATTTAAGCCAAAACGCTGGCTTTTTAATGTCAAGATTTTGAGCCACGTTTCAGAGGCACCTCAGCCCCCAGTGAACTGGTATTCTAACTTTATACACCTAAAACTCCCAGGATGGGAAACTGAAACATATTGAAAGGCTAAGAGTACACATAAGCCAAAGGAGGAGCAAATAAGTAGAAAGTTGGCACATTGTTAAAAAATAATAGGATTTTGGTGTGGGGGGGGCAGGGGAAGGGCAAATCTGATTAGTCTCATTTTTCAATTTTAGTGAAAAAAATTATCTATGCATTAGACTTCAACATGATTGCTAACAGGCACAAATTACCTTAAAGTTAGTATCTATGATGCCCAGCTCCTTTATCTACTGTTTTCCTGGAAGAGTAGTTAACCTACAATTAATTAACTTTGCAAAGAAAGGTGTTTTCTTCCCTTAAGGGTAAGAAGTCTCTGTTGTTCTATTCTCCATCTCCTGTGTCCTGTGGCATCAACACTATGCATGTAATTGACAAACTACAATTGTACTATAGCCACTGTACCAATGGCGACTGTTTGCTATTTCATTAGTATCAGGTGATTTCTTAAGAAAACTTTTGCAGCCATCTACTTTTCTCTATTGATTTATTTTTAAATTCAGTCATAAAAACAGCATATGATAACACCCCAAAGGATTTTTTAAAAGCCATAGATTTTCTGACAATATTTTGTTACTGTTAATGTTTTACTGACTCCTATACAATTTAATTTTCATATATTTAAGTAGACAAGGACTTGATCCATAAATCCAGCTGTGCACTGCTTGTCCTTGGTGCTTGGAGCAGAACAGGCTCTCTAGGCACTGAATAAATACTTGCCGAAAGGACGAAATACTAATAAATAATAACATACCCTCCGTTGCACCTATTTCTGTGGAAATAATTCCCATCAACAAAAATAAAAGGTTCTGAGCTAATGACCCAGCACAGATATGGAAAATATTCATGGGTGTTCCCTAGGAAAATTCCTGTCCTTTTTAAAAGCTCTAACTCACAAATGAGCAGTTTCTGGTGGGCTCACTGGAATCCAGCAAGCCCTTGATTGTCGGCGGTGTGTTTTATCAGGAACCTCTCTGTTTTCTAGGGAGTTGTCCCCTTTCCTTCTCACTGTGAAGTCCAGCTGCCATGACCAGGAATAATTAAGCCACACACAAAAGATCCACGTGGTCATTTGCTAGTGTGGAACATTTGCCAGTCTATCATCGTCATTTGTTTTTGCGTTCCGATTGTGTTTCTCAGGTCTCTCTTCACAGCAGCTTAAGAAACCCAGTGATAACAAACGCAAACCTATGTTTTTTTTCCTGGCGCACACTCAATTGCTCAGTCCTGTCCGACTCTTTGCAACCCCATGGACTGTAGTCCAGCAGGCTCCTCTGTTCATGTGATTTTCCAGGCAAAAATACTGGAGTGGGTTGCCATTTCCTTCTCCAGGGGATCCTCCTGACCTGAGGGATTGAACCTATGTCTCTTGCATTAGCAAGCAGATTCTTTACCACTGAGCCACTTGGGAAGCCCTCTTCCTCCCCATTTTCACTTTTTAATGTGGGTGAAACAGGACATCGGTATCTATTTAGGTTTTTTTTTTTTTTTTTTTTTTTTTTTCCTGCGCTTAGGTAACTCAATACATCAAGATTTAGGATTTTTAGAGTTCATCTTCATGATCAGAGATTGAAATTGGAAACCTCAGGACATTAATTGAGGCTGCATCATTTTGAACTCATTCCATGTGAATTTCTTGTTTAGAGAAGATGCTTGGTTCAAAGTGTTTAGCTTCTTTGCTCCATAATTCTTTGTCTTTGCTGTTCCCAACCTTTGTACCACTCCATGCAAAAATACCTTCACTCCTCCAATCCTTGATTGGTTCCCGTGGACCTCTTGTCAGCAACAATGGCTCAATCATTTTCATTTGAAATCCCTGTTTTCCATCTCTGCTTTGGTGGTGAGGGGAGGCCAAGGCCTAAGACTTGGCTACAGCTATATGGGTATTTTTCATCTCATGGCAGAATGCCAAGGGTTTCTCCCTGGGGGAACAGATTGGCTGTAAGGGCTAGAAATCAGAAAAATCCAAGCTGCTGTGTCTGTGAATGAAATCTGCCGTGCTCAGGCCCTCACCTGCCAAGCTGCGGGTGATGTCCTCGAGTTGAATTCGATTACAAGTGCATTAGCAGGGGAGAGAATGTCATCAGCTCCAAGCCTTCATTCCTGACTCAGGCCATGGGGCTTTGCTCCACGCTCTCCCAGTCCAACCCACATGGGTGTGATAGCCCAGAAACTATCTAATTGGAATCAGGGAAAGGGCAAAGCCTGGAATTTGGGAAAGGCAGAGCACAGCTGTTCTGAATTACAGACAGGTTGTCGACTTTTGCAGATGAAGAGCCCGGCTCTAGAGAGCAGGCTCCCACTGGGGAGGCCAGAAGGAAGGAGGGCCAGCCGAGGAGTCTGGCCTGGGAGAACTTTTCTCTGGGGCAGGATGTATATGTACAGTCTGAAAGGTCTTTGGCGCCTCACTTATTCCACATGCATTTGTACTGATCTGGTCAGAGGCCTTATTTTCCTCTGTGGTTCAAAAACTATATTTTTGTTTAAATAGTTGACTCTGGTTACCATGCTGGACACTGGGCTGATAACAGCAACAGTGATTAATTACCCCTGATGTCACAGCTTCATACCACTTCAAGCTTCCCATCATTTTGGTGACTGTACCACTTGAAAGACACAAAGCCTGGAAGGTTTACAGGGAATCAGTAAAGAGCTTCAAAAGTTAAGCAGGTCCACACAAGGTGATGAAAGACTGAGATGTCCACGTCACAGCCAGACTTCCACTCGAAACTTGGCAAAAGGAAATCTCCAACTTGCAGAGAAGACGCCACCCTTATCCCTATTACATGACATCTCCCTGTAGTTGGGATGCCATTCTAAGGTTTGACAAATACTATCATGGGCTTCCCTGGTGGTTCAGATGGTAAAGAATCTGCCTGCAATGCGGGGGATCTGGGTTTGATCCCTGGGTTGGGAAGATCCCCTGGAGGAGGGCATGGCAACTCCAGTATTCTTCCCTAGAGAATCCCATGGACAGAGCAGCCTGGTGGGCTACAGTCCATGGAGTCCCATAAAGAGTCACACATGACCAAGCAATTAAGCGCAGCATGTGTTCAGTTGCTATAATGGATGCTTTCTTGATTCTACCCACCAAAGAGCTTGTGAACTATTGGGCTGAAGGGAGAATCCTATTTAAAGCCTTGTGACCTTTAAAAAGGGATAAGAAACATTTACAAAACTTATCCTAGTCTTACACCTATTATTCTTTTTTAATATTTTGTTTCATGTTATTTATTTGGTCATGCTGCCCAGCATGTGGGATCTTAGTTCCGCAAGGAGGAACTGAACCCACACGCCCTGCATGGGAAGCACAGAGTCTTAACCACTGGATCACCAGGGAAGTCCCACAATTTCTATTCTTTTGATCCCTACTCCTGTGTTTTTTTTTCCCAGTTCCCTACATTGGATTTTCTATTCTCCTCAGTCTCAGCCACAGCCACTATTAATGGCAAAAATTCACTGAGTGCCTACTCAGCATAAGGTGCTTGATGATCTCATTTCCCCATCGTTTTTATAATGTAGATGCTGTGATATTTTTATTTACCCTAGTACCTGTTTCAAAGATGCGTACACTAACATATAGAAAGTTAGAGGAACTTCCCCACCTCAAAACCACAGCGGGTAAGAAGTGGAGCCGTTTTAAGCCAAAAGGATTCAACGACTCAAAGGATGGTTTGCAGACCAACAGCATCAATAACATCTAGAGACTTGTTAGATACACTGAATCTTGGGCTTTGCCCTTGAAACCACTGGATCAGAATCTACAGATTAAGAAGATCCCCAGGCAATTTGCAGGTACCTTAAGGTTAAGAAATCCAGCTATGATCAAGCATGTACTCTTTAATCCTCCTGTAACACTAACATACTTCTTTCCTTAAATTTATCTCTTCTATTTTTAACTTATCCCCCATGTGTTTTTTAATTATTATTCTTTAGATCACTGAGGACTATGATGAAGATCTATGGAAATAACAGCAAGGTTCTGAACAGGAAAAACAAGTAGAGCCATTACAGATGGGAGAGGCAAATTGGGGCAATTATGGAGACCAACCCAGGTCAGCTAACTGACTGGATATGTCCACGTGATCATAGCTTCTGGGTCCTAAAATCTGGAGTCAAGAGGAAAGAGGAAAACTTCCTCAGGCAATCTAGAAAAAAATATCACAGTTTAGGAGAGAGAGAGGAATTATTTGCAAAACTCAGAGACCCACTTAAAATCAGTTATCCCAGGTTTAGAGATATTTTGAATCCATTTCTGCCTCTCAGTGCCACATAGCAAGCCACACTGTAGAATAAAGATTCATTACTGCCTGTTATACTTGGCATCATTGTTGGTGTGTTTTAAATGCTATCCTAGTTTGATCAAGTTTCTATTGATCAATAAAATGTCCTTGATAATCTTTAGACAAGATAAGGCTGTTTATATCATTACAAATGTCTACAATCCCTACTTTGTATTTGGGTTGACAAAACCTGGAATCCACAAGGTCTAGAAAATGTAGCAAGCTTGTTCTTCTGAGAGATCCTAACAGGAAAATGGGATTTCGGTCAAGTTCTTGGCCCTGAGGCTGATCTGGCCTTGCTTAGTCGACCTCTTGCTTTATGTGTGTGTTACCCTTAGCATTCCAGTGATCACAGGCCTGTAACAAGAACATGCTCCTTTAAAGACCTATAAGCACAAGTTGGTCACTTTTCGAGACAAAGGGTTTTTCTCCATTGACATACAATAGCAGAAGTTGATCCATGTCAAGTTTTGCAAAAAACTAAAACAAACAAACAAACAAACAAAGCCACTCCTATTTATCCTCTGAATTCTATTGCCAGGATCACTTTTCACTGTACAACAGACTCAAATTGTTATGGGCTAAGAATGGAAGTGCAGCAATAAGCTTAACTGAAGGCCAGGGAGGCACCAATATGTTTTATTAATTCTAAATTCAGAGTACAGTCCCTTGGACTTGCTGTGCAAGACAGAGGTGGGGGTGGGGAGGCTTCTGTGAATATATTTGTCAGGATACTGAGTACTGATAAGCTACAGGTTCAGTCCCTATTGATTTTAGAAGAGATGTGGATTAGCTCTAAACAGTTAAAATGAGTCTTAGAAGTCAACAGAGTCATTGTGCCCGATTCTGACAGCAATTCTGATATTTATCAGGGAAGCAAATGAAATAAGCATCTGGTGGATTTCATGAGGCCAGTTTTCCTAGCCCAACCCTGATCCTAACCCTCGTGACGACAATTCATCTCACAAGAGACTATCAAAAATGTTCTGTATCAGGGCATCCATCCAATGAGTCCTTCCTTTTGCTCTCATGACATTCACTTATTCCCTAAATACCCCCTCAAAGGTCAGCCTCCTACCACTGGGGGCTTCTTTGTTTTGGACAGGCATAAATTCACATGTGATCACATAGCTGAATATGCACCGTGTTCGAAAGCAGTGCAAAAAACATGTTTTACGCATACATTGTTTTCTCATATCCTTCTTCCTACCAATATTGACTTCACATTACTTTAACAACCAGTAAAGAAAAACCAAACATAACCATGTTACCTACTATAGAATGCAATAAATAAAGGTCCAGATGGATTTTGTAAATGAAAACACACATTCAATTTGGGTCTTTCCACACTATGGAAATGGGAAGGACAGGACAAAAAACAATGGCTACCTTTGGCATGGGGAATTGGCATGCTCCGGAGCAGTAATAGGCATCGAAGGACTTGGGGGAGATAATCCACTCGCTCCAGCCAATATCTGCGAAGTCCACTCTAAGGTATCGTCTGGCACAATTCCGGGGTTCAATCCATTGCTTTCTTCTTGCCTTCTTCAGGGTCTGTTCATCAAACTGGAGCGTCTGGCTCTTCTGTTGAGGTCCTTTCCTCTGTTTCTTTTTGTTCTTACTCTTGTCAGGGGGCTGAGTCTGAAGAGTCTTGTAAGGCTTCCTCTCCTCCCATACTCTATCCTCCTTGTACTGATATTCTGCCCCAGGAAGCTCATTGTTCTGCAGAGGCAGAAGGACCCCCGTAGAGCGCTTCCTCCTCCTGCGTTCCACAGAAAGGGCAGCCCTGCTGTGGCTGTCCAGTCTGGGCACAGCTCCAGTGGGGAAATTCCGGTGTCCTTGTAAGCTTGACACCACACTCTCCGGCTCAGAAATGGCGGCGTCGTTGGCATACACCAAGATATAAGGCTCAGGACTGGGTGTCTTCTTTAGCAGCTGGTGTCCTTTGGCAGTAATGTTAAATCCTATGAGAGACTCCTCATTTTCCTTGGCTTTCCTCAAAATCTGGGTGATGTCTTTTGACAGCCAGGGCACAAAGTCTCGATGAGGTTTCCCTCCATCTACCGAAAGATGACCCAGGAGTCGACTTTGGTTTCCACTGGATTTGAGGATCCACGCAGAGAGGTCGATCTGAATGTGTTTCCTCTGGGCATGATGTGAGCATTCCTGGGACACAGGACAACTCAGGCTTACATTTATCAGCTCTCTGATATAGAAATACAGTGTGGCAGATAAAATGTTTTCTGACTTAGTTAGAGAAGTCAGGTTAAAAATATGCAGTTCCTTGTTTTCAAGCATTCCTAGGAAGGGGAAAAAAAAAAAGTAAGTAAACAGGAGTAAACAGGACACTCTACTTCACATCATATACAAAGATTAACTCAAAATGAATGAATGACCCAAATATAAGCACTAAAAAAATAAAATTCTTAGAAAAAAACATAGGAGTAAAATCTTCATGGCTTTGGATTTGACAGTCGGTTCTTACATATGGCACTCAAAGTGCAAGTAAAAAAATAAGAGAAATAAAAAATAGATAAATTGATAAAATAGATAAACTGGATAAAAGTCATCAAAATCTCAAATTATGTGCATCAAAAGATGTTATCAAGAAAGTTTGTACAACCTGCAGAATGGAGAAAATATTTTCAAATCATATATAATATATAATAAAACCTAGGATCCAGGATGGGCTTTTCTGATAGGTCAGCTGGTAAAGAATCTGCCTGTATGCAGGAGACCTGGGTTCAGTCCCTGGGTTGGGAAGATCCCCTGGAGGAGGGCATGCACCTCACTCCTGTATTCTTGCCTGGAGAATCCTTATGGACAGAGAGCCTGGCAGGCTACACTCCATGGGGCCGCAGAGTTGGACGTGACTGAGTGACTAAGCACAGCATAGTACAGGATCCAGAATATAAAAATAACTCTTACACTTCAACAACAAATAGACAAACAAACCAATTTAAAAAATGACCAAAGGATTCAAACAGACATATCTCCAAAGAAGACATACAAACAGCCAACAAGCACAGGAAAAGATGCTCAATATCATTAGTCATCAGAAAAATGTAAATCAAAACCGCCATGAGGTACCATTTGACACACATTTGACATTTATAATAATAAACAACAAAATAGTAAGTGTTAGGATGTGGAGAAATTGGAACACTTTCACATTGCTGGTTGGAATGTAAAATGGTTCAGCTGTTGTGGGAAACAATTTGACAATTCCTCAAAAAGTTCAACATAGAAATGGTACATGAACCCACAATATTCCAGGTAAAAACCCCAAAGAATTGAAAACAGGTATTCAAATAAGTACATGTACACACGTTTATAGCAGCACTACTCTCCACAAGAGCCAAAAGGCAGAAAAAAAAATCAATGTCCATCAATGGATTAATGGATAAATAAATGTGATATTATCTGCAAGGAGATCCAACCAGTCCATCCTAAAGGAAATCAGTCCAGAATATTCATTGGAAGGACTGATGTTGAAGCTGAAACTCCAATACCTTGGCCACCTGATGTGAAGAGCTGACTCATTTGAAAAGACCCTGATGCTGGGAAAGATTGAAGGCAGGAGGAGAAGGGAATGACAGAGGATGAGATGGCTGGATGGCATCACTGACTCAATGGGCATGAATCTGAGTAAACTCTGGGAGTTGGTGATGGACAGGCAGGTCTGGTGTGCTGCAGTCCATGGGGTCACAAAGAGTCGGACACGACTGAAAAACTGAACTGAACTGAATTGTGATATAGTCATATAATGGAATATTATTTAGCCATGAAGAAGAATAAGGGGTTGATACGTCATACAGTGTGGATGAACCTTGAAAATATTAACCTTGTGCTAAATGAAAGAAGTCAGACATAAAGGCCTCATGTTATATGATTCCATTTATGTGAAATATCCCAAAGGTAAATCCACTGAGACAGAATGCAGACTGGTGTTTGCCAGGGGCTGAGGGGAGGGAGTAATATGGAGAAAGTGCCTGATGGGTAGGGGGCCTTTCTTTGGGGTAATAGAAATATTTTAGAACTAGATAAAAACTTGGTGATTGCCTAACATTGTGAAACTACCAAATGTTTCCAAGCTGTTTACTTAAAAATAGCATGTTTAAATTATGTAATTTCCACTTCAGCTAAACAAAAGATAACAGGAGTAATTTTACAAACTGGATAAAGATGAAAGCAAGGATCAGCCATATTTACTAATATTCTCTTGCCTTTACTGAAATGCAAATCATAAACTTATGGTATGAGAGCTGAGAGCTCTGACCTTTCTTAATGAGACTACCAAAATTTATTCCTATAAATTTGGTACAGTGTCATAATAGTGTCTTATCTGAAGCAGTGTCTAGCCTCCTGGTTACAAGCATCAGTGGAAGTAAATTCACATTGATTCAAGTTCTGGCTCAGCCACTTACTAACTATGTAACTGGAAAAGTTAGTGTTCTCATTCATTAAATGGAATAATAGTCTTGTCATCAGAATTAAGGGCTTCCCAGGGGGCATGAGTGGTAAAGAACTTGCTTGCCAAAGCAGGAAACATAAGAGACGTAGGTTCAGTTCCTGGGTTGGGAAGATACCCTGGAAGAGGGCATGGCAACCCACTCCAATATCCTTGCCTGGAGAATTCACTGGACAGAGAACTCTGGTGGGCTATAGTCTGTAGGGTTGCAAAAGAGTCACATGCGACTTAATCGACTTAGCACACACTCAATCAGAATTAAGTGAGATGTGTGTAAATCAAATCACAAAGGTTCCAGTAAGTGGTTCATAAGTATAAATTATTAAGTGCTGATATTAACCATAAATTGGGGATTATACTTTCTATCTGCCTTACAAAATTAAGGGTGCAGGATGAGAGTGGGTCAGCAAGACCATACAGCTCAATCTTCAGATAATGTATCTGAAAAAAGCTGAGTCACGTGTTTGGAAGAGTCATGAAGATAATGCTGTTTGTGGAGCTTGTCTATAGTTTATGGGGTTAGGGGCTTCCCTGGTGGTCCAGTGGTTAAGAATCCACCTTGCAATGCAGGGGAGGTGGGTTCGATCCCTTGTCAGGGAACTAAGATTCCACATGCCATGGAGCAAGTAAGCCTGCCCTCTGTTTACTGAGCAGCTGGTGCTCTGGAGCACTAGTGCCGCAAGGAAAGATCCTACATGATACAGTGAAGATCCTTCGAGCTCAGCTAAGACCTGATGCAGCCAAATACATAAATAAATTTTAGTACAATAAAAAAAATAAAGCTTATGATTTCACATGACTTTAAGAGGGGAATTGCTTCTGTAGAGCCTGATGAAATTATTGAAACTAGGCAACTGTATTTCCAGTTTCTCAAATGCAAAAATGAGGAGTAACAGAATGGGTGACTGATTAGCCCAGGCAGAAGCTGGTTCCTGCTCTTGAGATCATCTCATGAGCTAATAGTAAGGCTGAAGTTACAGTCAAGAATCCACAGTCCTGGCATGGGGCACCAGAGCTTGAATCCTCTTCCACACACTTGTTTCATATATAGATTTGTTCTGGAAACAAACACGCAATTTTGAAATTATGTTATTGATCAGAAACATATTTCAGTAAAAACAAAACATTTTAGCAAGATTGGAAACTTAAAATGAGTTCACTGAGTCCTCAAGTACAGGGGAAGTTCATTTGGGACACATATTTCACTCCTTTCTAACGCTGTGTGAAGGAAAAGGGGGAAACTGCCATTTGTGAAGGTTTGTATAGTCCATGAAAAAGTTGAAAATTGAAAGTAAAGTTGTTCAGTTGTGTCCGACTCTTTGGGACCCCATGGCCTGTAGCCTACGAGACTCCTCCGTCCATGGGATTTTCCAGGCAAGAATACTGGAGTGGGTTGCCATTTCCTTCTTCAGTGACACCAGGATAGTATTTTATAGACTTTTATTAGAAAGCCACAGCATCAGCTTTGTTCAGATTCTAGCTCTGATTCATACCAGTTACCAGAGCATATACTTTTACCCAAATGAAAATTAAAATGGAAGGAAAAGTATGTGGCAATCGGATGGTTGCTAAAGGAACACACTGGAGTGCAGAAATGAACTCCGAGGGATGTGGGTGGTGGTGTCTTACTGGGGAAACCAGTCCTGCTTCTTTCCCCTACATTTGGCTTCAAACTCTTTCTTTCTTACAAACACTTTGCGTCCTGCTGTTAACCAGTCTCCACCTTGGGTCTAACCTTTGATAAAATCTCATGAGTGTCTCATAACCTACCATATACCTCTTCTGATGGTTTTAATTTTAATTGATTGCCTTCCTTTGAAGTCAAAGCCCTATGGCCCGGGCTCAGTTCTACCACAGTGGCTCAGTGGGTAAAGAATCCAGCTGCCAGGGAAGGAGACAAGGGTTTGACCCCTGGATTGGGAAGATCTCTTGGGAAAGGAAACAGCAACCCACTCCAGTATTTTTGCTTGAAAACTCCCATGGACAGAGGAGCCTGGTGCGTTACAGTTCATGGGGTCATAAGAGTCAGACACGACTTAGTGATTAATCCACCACCAGTACCACCATGCCCAATAGCTGTTCTCAGGCAAATTATCTAAATTCTTCAAGTCTTAGTTTACTTACCCATAAAATGAGCCCAATAGTATCAGCAGAGTTGCTCTGAGAATTAATTGAAAGAATACAGGTAATGTACACAGCACATAGGACAAAATTCAATGAATGTTAGCTAACTAGAACAGCAATGTCCAAGTAGGCACTTAAGTTTGAATTCAGATGTGCTGTAAGTATAAAGCACAGTTTTGAAGCCTTAGCACAAAAATGAGTATAAAATAGCAAATGAATATTTTATATTGATTATGTGTTGAAATCATACCATTTGAAAACACTGGACTAAATATTGTGATTATTGTGATTTATAACAAGAAATATATATTTGGTCTTAATCTCTCTTTCAGGGCCAGAATTCCTAAAACCTTTGGAATTGTCTAAGTGATGAGAGCCATAAAGTGTCTTTTCTATGCTTAAGGAGTGGTTTTGGAGGCCAAATAATCTTGGCTTCCCAGGTAACTCAGTGGTAAAGAATCTGCCTCCCAATGCAGGTAACAGGGATTCCTGGATTGGGAAGATCCCCTGGAGAAGGAAATGGCAACCCACTTTGTATGAAATCCCATGAACAGAGGCCTAGTGGGCTGCAGTCCATGGGGTCTCAAAGAGTCGGATACAACTGAGTAACTGAGCACCCACAAAGAATGGGAGCTGGTTGCCTGAGAACTTAACGCTGTGATTAGAGGTTTGGCATTTTCAGTCTCACTCTTAAGCCCAGATGTCTGGGGGGGAGAAGAGCTGGAATTTAAATTAGTCAACAATGGCCAATGATTTAATCAGCCACGACTACATAATGAGGCCTCCAAACAAATTAAAAAAAAAACAAACAACACCTAAAACACAAGGTTTGGAGAGCTTGGGGGTTGGTGAATACGTGGAGACTGGGGAAAGTGACGCTTCTGGTGCCAGCAAGGAATCCCCAAGCCCTTCCCCTACCTTGCCCTGTGCATCTTTTACCTGGCTGTTCCTGAGTTGTATCCTAAAGTAGGAATGTAGTGAGTAACTGCATTTCCTGAGTTATGTGAACCACCGCAGCAAATTAATCAAACCCAATGAAGAGGCTGTGGGAACCTCCAATCTGTAGCCATAAACACAGGAAACAATCTGGGTTTGGGACTGGTGTCTGAAGTGGAGGACAGTCTTGTAGGACTGTTCCCTTTATCTATGAAATGTGGATGCTCTCTTTAGGTAGATAGTGTCAGAATTCGGTCAAATTCTCAGATGCCCTGTTGGTGTTTCAGTATTGCTTGCTGGTGTGGGTGCAGAATATTTAAAATATAACATATTATTGAAACTAATCTCACCCTTTGCTTTTCATAATGAGGCTACTAAAATTTTTAAATTGCATATGTGGCTCACATTTGTGGTTCAAAGTAACTTTCTCCTGGACAGTGGAATGACCACCATTTTTGCAGTCATGTGGTCCAAAAGGAAAGAAAAAAGGCATTTTTTTCCCAAACACAGGAAAGAATTAGGAATTTGCTAAACATGAACATGCGAACCAAAATGTAAGTTGGGCAAGAGATTATTTTCTTGGAAAGCAACACACCTTCCTTTATTAAGGACATATTTCTGTGCTTAGTCGCTCAGTCTTGTCCCATTCTGTGCGACCCCATGGACTGCAGCCTGGCAGGCTCCTCTGTCTATGGGAATTTCCAGGCAAGAACACTGGAGTGGGTTGTCATTTTCTTCTCCAGGGATCTCCCTGACCCAGAGATCAAACTGTCTCTCCTGCGTTGGCAGGCAGATTCTTTACCACTAAGGCATGCTGCTGCTGCTGCTAAATCGCTTCAGTCATGTCCAACTCTGTGTGACCCCATAGATGGCAGCCCACCAGGCTCCCCCGTCCCTGGGATTCTCCAGGCAAGAACACTGGAGTGGGTTGCCATTTCCTTCTCCAATGCATGAAAGTGAAAAGTGAAAATGAAGTTACGCAGTCATGTCCTAACCTTAGTGACCCCATGGACTGCAGCCTACCAGCCTCCTCCATCCATGGGACTTTCCAGGCAAGAGTACTGGAGTAGCTTGCCTTTGCCTTCTCCAGCTAAGGCACCGAGAAGCCCAAATCAACTATACTTCAGTGAAAAGGAAAAAAAGGATGAGGGTAAAAAGGATTGTTGGGGAGGCGATAAGAGGAGCACACTGTAGTTGTCAGTGGTGCTGGATATCTGGAAGCTTTTGCATAAGCAATATTTCCAATGTTTTAAATGGAGATTTATAAAAAAAAAATCCCAAATTAACCTAGTTATTCGAAGTACTTACAGACATCTCAGCTGCCTAAATTCAGAAAAGGAATAGACAGAGACTTCCCTGGTGATCCAATGGTTAAGAATTTGCCTTCCTTAAAAAAAAAAAAAAAAAAAAGACTCTGCCTTTCAATGCAGGGGACGTGGGTTCGATCCCTTGTAGGGGCACTACTACACGCTGCAGGGCAACTAAAGCTTCACACCGCTAGAGACCTCCTGTCCAATTACAGAAAGTCCATGTGCCATAACGAAGACTCAGAACAGCCAGGAAAAAACTAAAAGTAATTTAAAAAAATTTTAATGATAAATTTAATTTTTAATGATAAAATTTTTTTTAAAGAAAAGGAACGGCCAATTGACATTTAGCTCCTAATTATGGCACCCCACTCCAGTACTCTTGCCTGGAAAATCCCATGGACCAAGGAGCCTGGTGGGCTGCAGTCCATGGGGTCGTGAAGAGTTGGACACGAATGAGCGACTTCACTTTCACTTTTCACTTTGATGCATTGGAGAAAGAAATGGCAACCCACTCCAGTGTTCTTGCCTGGAGAATCCCAGGGACAGGGGAGCCTGGTGGGCTGCCCTCTATGGGGTCGCACAGAGTCGGACACGACTGAAGCGACTTAGCAGCAGCAACAGCAGTATATGACCCCTGGCACTCAAAGCCTTTGCCATTCCCACCCAGGTGAAGGAATACATTACCTCTGCCTGTCCTAGATTTCCCTCCTCCCCACCTTTTTAAAACAATAAATCTCCACCATTTCACAAACTATTCCTTGATTTCTTTAACCCATACTTTATTTTTGTCTTCCCTGAATTTAAAGTATTTCATTTCCATACAAGTCAATGCTCTCTTCCCCAAAACAAGTCAACAAATACTTTCCTGCAGGTTGAAATATATGCTAATAATATCTATTCCATTATTCTCATGCCTTTTTTGATTTTATATTAATTTAACTGTTCAAAAAAGTATCTTTTCCTATACTTAAGAGCAGGAGTTTTTCAATAGCATTCTCTCTCTCTCCATGCAAAGCACAGATTTGTCTGTGAAAAAGAGATCTATGTTGGCATATCAGTGAATGGAAAATGCTTTCCTGTTCACTTTTTCCATTCTTCTGAAATATTCTGATATTTACCTATTTGGAATCAATGAATCCGAAAATGGAGGCATACTTTCTGATTAATAAGAGCAAAATATAATAATAATATTACTAAAACCAATGGCAAGTGTTATGTTACAGAACAATGATTTATGTATTTTCAGGATGCGCTTTGTAGTCTTCAGGTACTAGAGAACATTAACTGTGTACCACACAATTCAATCATATCTACAATTGCATCTGGGTGCTTAGTCTGGGTACTCTAACTTTAACTAGTTTATTAAAATAAAAGACAGCAGCTAGGAAAGTAACCTAGATGTTGCTCTTAAAGTTATTTCTTACACATTTGAATTACAGAATACATGCTCTGGAGGAAAGAAAAAAAAATAAAACAAACAAACCACGTTAACCAATGACTTAAGAATTGTTTACCAATACTCTAGGGGCTGTAGAGAGATCAGGATTTTTCTTGTCAGTGTCAAAGATGAGAATTAGGTCTAAAGGTGATAGCTAAATGGAGGCAGAATCCAGGTCAAGGTAAATAATGACTGTCTAAGTGTGTAGCCTGATGGTGAGACGCTTCTATGGGGCCAGGCAGACAGAAGAGAGACGACCGTAATTCAAGACTTACTGAAGGATCTCTTTATAGTAGGGAAGGTGTGAAAGGTGAACTAGATAACCTCTCAGATCCCCTGCAAGGAACTACAACAGGCTTTAATTTCAGCTCTTTCCAAGGTCCTGTTTTAAGATATCAAAATACAATTACCAATAGGTGGTGCTGTTTTCTTACTGTTTGCTAAGCACTGGTATAAGCTTGTGGAGAAGGCAATGGCACCCCACTCCAGTACTCTTGCCTGGAAAATCCCATGGACGGAGGAGCCTGGTAGGCTGCAGTCCAAGGGGTCGCTAAGAGTCGGGCATGACTGAGCGACTTCACTTTCACTTTTCACTTTCATGCATTGGAGAAGGAAATGGCAACCCACTCCAGTATTCTTGCCTGGAGAATCCCAGAGACAGAGGAGCCTAGTGGGCTGCCGTCTATGGGGTCGCACAGAGTGGGACACCACTGAAGTGACTTAGCAGCAGCAGCAGCAGCATAAGCTTGGCTTTTCCTTGCTGAACATACTTCTCCCATGGTCCGCTTAGGATGTGACACTGGCATTATAATATTCTGAATTTTCTAGAGTCATCATACCTGTGAATTGGAAAGGGGCTTAGAAGTCAGGTGAGTTTTAGAACCAGCCATACTTTTTTTTTTGGACACCTGTTAGGACTTTGTCACTTCTCCCTGAAATGCCTTCATCCAGCCTAGTTCTCCTTAATGATCCCGATTCCATTTTTAAGGCAAAGCAGAGGCAAGCTTTTTACAACCCAATTCTTTCATTTAAACCATGTCCCTATCACTATTTTCATGTTATTCCTTCCTAAGACCCTAAGTTCCTTAAAGCATAGTGTTAGTCGCTCGTCCTGCCCGACTCTTTGCGACCCTATGGACTGCAGCCCATCAGGCTCCTGTGTCCAATTCTTAAGTAGTGCTCAGTAAATACTTCTTCTATGAATAAGCAGAGTTAGTCCAACCTATTCATTGTAGAGGGCTTCCTTCGAGGCTCAGCAGTAAAGAATCTGCCTGCAGTGTAGGAGATGCAAGAGACTTGGATTCAGTCCCTGGATCGAGAGATCTCCTGGAGGAGGGCATAGCAACCCACTCCAGTATTCTTGCCTGGAAAATCCCATGGACAGAGGAGCCTGGAGGGTTGGACACAACTGAAGTGACTTAGCATGCACGTGTACACATTCATTGTAGAAACATGAAAATGAAGGACCATAAAAGTCAGCCAGCCCGTGAGCATTGATTTTGGAGAGGAACCCAGGTCTTCTATTACCTCTATAAAAAAATTGGGGGGGAGGGGTCTGGTTATCAGATAAAGGCAGAACATCTATTTGTTTTCATCTGAAAAGAAAGCACCTGCTCCTCAAGAAACCCAGGACTCTGCAAAGCAACAGACCTGGGACCAGCGGTACTATTGTGACAGTTCAGTTCCTCTCAGGGAGGAGTCAAGGCGGTGCCTGGGGAGTGGGAAGTGGGAGGTCCCCTTCGTGCTGGCCCACACAGAACGTTTTCAAAGGGAAATAGAACCTACAATGGAAAGCTTTCTATGTAAAGTCTGATTTTAAAACAAATAGACTAAATGAAATCTTGATGATTAGTTAAATCCCCAGGAAGCAGCGAAAACATTTTAGTCATACAGAAAATATGTAACTAAGAACAACTCATTTTTTTCCATCCCTTTCTCCAAACAAAGCACAGCTGCTAGAAATGCCGGGGTGCCTAGGACAGGGCCGTATATACTCATAGTCACGGGCTGAATACTCTCTGCTGATTATGGCGCCAAGGCTACACTTCCTCTATGCCACCTTCAGTTTCCCGGCATCAAGAGATGGAGAGATTCTAAATAGAACACAGTCAGAATATTGTTTTTCTTGCAGAGTTCCAGTCAAATGACTGAGTTTTATGGGATCTCAAAACAACCATCCTCTATGTCCAAAGTAAAACACGGCCAAAGATGATATAATGTATGTTTTTCTAGAACAGCAAAATGTTCACTAATGAAGTTTATCTACTCTCAGCCTCCACTCAAGGGCATTCCTAGACTGTGAGCTCTCAGAGGGTAGACCCTTGTCCAGATAAATCTTTGAACTCCTAGCACTTTGCGTGGTCTGGAGCATTGATATCCTGAAAAATATTTTAAAATATTTAACAGTGAATGAGCCACTGTTCAAACTTAGCAGATTCTTGAGTGTTTCCTACTTCAAAACAAAGTGAAAAAAATTTTAAGCTCCCAAAGCAAAAGGCCTTTTGGGTGATAAGTATCTTATGGAGTTTCATTTCATTAGGAGAAAAACATTACTAGAACAGTGTATAAAGTAGAATGGCTTTGTCCCACATCTTCATGGTAAAATGTCTTAGGGGAAACTCTTAAACTGAAATTTCTTTCAATTATTTTTAAAGCATCTGTTGCCTGGCTAATAGCTTTTCTACTCTCTTCTGTTACCTAGTCCCCTGAACACCTAATTCAGCTCAACTGAATTATTTCCTGAGTGCCTACTGTGTGGCCACCTATGCCAGGCCCTCAAAATACAAGCTTGAAATGAAATATGCTATTTGCCCTCCAGAAACTTGATCCCTGCCCCATCACCCATTTTCTAGCAAACCTATTAGGCCCCAAACTCTGCAGCTGGGAAAGAAGGGTTAGACGTCTTTATTAACTTACTTTTGAACTCCTCCCCAGGGTAAATCTGTCATAAAAACATTAATATACCATTCAAAGTGAAAGAAACTTACCCTTATATAAATTAACAAACCATTTGTCCAGGGAAAGACCCACTAAAATGGCCAGATGAGACCAGAACTCAGAGGTTAATCAATCCTGAATTTCAGACACCGGTTATAAGATAGTCAAAACTCCAGGGATGTTGAGTTTAGAGCAGTGTCAGAATCACCCTACTGGCTTGTAAAAACCGAGGCTTCTGGGCCCACCCTCCGAGTGTGATTCGGATGGTTTGGGTGGGCTGGAGGATTTCTAACAAGTTCCCTGGGTGAGGTTGATGCTGCTAACTCAGGGACCATACTTGGAGAAAAAGTAACTTCAAGAAATCACTATAAAGAGGTGCAACTCTGCTCCACGCAGCCACCAAGGTCAGGACAGAAACAGTGATTTCTTGAATGGAAATTTGGCATAGATTGTATTACAAGAGGACTATGACCTCTTCATGCTACCTTGCTATCCAGATATATCCTTTGTGCCACAAACAGCTGCCTGGTATTACTGTTAGATATGTTTAAGGTTTTGTGGGGAGCGAGAGAAAGACTGTATCTCAAAGTATTAAGATTATCTCATTTACATGGGACTTCCAAATGCATTTTCGCATTCAATTTTTCAACTACATTTCACCATCTTTCTGTGAGACTAGCACCGTAGGTATGACTTAACCCACTTAATAGATGATGAAATTAGGCCTGGAAATATTAGATGACCTTATTAATTAGCAATGCAGCCAAGATTACCATTTAGGTCTCTTAATGCTCTTAATCCTAGATTCTCTAGGAACCTCTTCTCTTCTTGAAAACCGTTTATCTTAACCCATACCTAAGTGCAGCAATTATACTCCATTTAGTCTCTAGATTAATTCCATGCAATTAAATTAAAATTTTCTTGGCCGAAAAAGCAAATAAGATCATGTTGGGCCTCAGCAGTTTTAACTTTAAATCAGAGGACTGGGCAGAGAATCTGTCATTACTAAAGCTATTGGATACAATTATTTTATAAAGGGAACATTAAACATTTACTCACTGTAATATTTAAAGTCATATTTAATATTTACTCCCTCAGGAAAGTAAGAACATACTGAGGGAAATATAGTAGGATCAGTTTGTCCAAACACTTTATTCATAATGCCCAAGCAAAACCAAGGCATTGCATTACTGTGGTTCTGCTGCCAAGAAACAATAGATCGTAAAGGAAGATAGACCACTGAAGGATTCAATAAAACACATGGTCAATTGGCTTTATGACTTACATGTGGACGTTTTAGACAAATAAAGAGACTTCTACATCTTTAATAATATCATCTCTGAAAATGTATGTTACCAAGAGTGCTTTAGGTACCAATATTCTAGGACACAACCACTACTAACATATTACTAGACTAGTGGCTTTATGGAGTTCTAAGGATATTCCATAGGTGAGGGCTCTTCGGTCACAATGCCATGGTTTACTATGGTCCAAAGTGGATATTACCTTGGTAAACTTGTGTCACTTGATTAATACTATGTCACTGTGTCCATTAAAAAACTCTATTTTCATGGGTTAGGAACATAATCATAAAATTTCACTCTGAATTGAAACTTGGCATAGGAAAGTTCAAGTAGAAACTATTTATGCAGCCAAACTTCTTTCCATCATACCGCTGAAATAAAGTTATCAAGATACTGATTACTGTGCTGTGCTGTGCTAAATCGCTTCAGTCGTGTCTGAGATTTTGTGTAACCCCATGGACTATAGCCTGACAGGCTCCTGTGCCCGTGGGATTCTCCAGGCAAGAATACTGGAGTGGGTTGCCACGGCTTTCTCCAGGGCATCTTCCAGACCCAAGGACTGAACCTGTGGCTCTCACGTCCCCTTTTTGGCAGGTGGCTCCCCTGGTAGTTCAGACGGTAAAGCGTGTGCCTACAATGCGGGAGACCCGGTTTGATCCCTGGGTTGGGAAGATCCCCTGGAGAAGGAAATGGCAACCCACTCCAGTATTCTTGCCTGGAAAATCCCATTGATGGAGGAGTCTTATGGGCTGCAGTCCATGGGGTTGCAAAGAGTCAGACACAACTGAGCAAATTCCCTTTCACTTTTCACTTTCATGCATTGGAGTACAAATGGCAACCCACTCCATTGTTCTTGCCTGGAGAATCCCAGGGACGGGGGAGCCTCGTGGGCTGCCGTCTATGGGGTCACAGAGTCGGACATGACTGAAGTGACTTAGCAGCAGCAGCAACGCCATCTGGGAAGCCTAGGATATACAAATTTAATGGATGTGAAAACATTCAAAATTTTAGGAGAAAAGTTCTGATGTTGGGGCAGAAAAATCCTGAATAACATATACAAAATTGCTCAATAATTTTCATTAGGCTTCTTGATAGGTATGAGTTTTATTATATCTAATAAATACAACAAACAATGGGATTATATAAGGGCTTTGACAGGTATCTATAACCAAGGGATTGATAATGATAAAACATTAACAAAGTGATGAGTGTGATCTCTAGTGAATTTTTCAACAAATAAAGAAGGCTTTCTTTTAAAAGAATAACACCAGATTGATGTAAAATAATAAATACTAATCCTATAGAAGAAAATAATGAAGGAGAATTCATAAAAACAGGCAAAATAAAATTTAATTACAGAGGCTCTAAAATTACATTCAGAGAAATTTAAAGCATGAAATCAGGAAGATGGTCCAGTTGGCCCTTGTTATTCTCAGAGAACTGGTTGCAGGACCCCTGCAGATACCAAAATCCACAGATGTTTAAGTCCTTAAAATTAAATGGCACTGTATCTGCATATAATCTGCAACATGCCCCTGTAAACTTTAAACCATCTCTAGAGTATTTATTATTCAGCAAAATCTCTGCTTTGGGGAAATTTCTGAAGTGTTTCCCTGTGAATATTTTTATTCTGTAGTTGGATCCCTGGTACCCAGGGATATGGAGGGCTAACTGTATAATGCCAACTGGACTCAAGTCCAAAAACTAACAGTGTAAGTAAATATCCTGAGTAAACAAATGAGAAATTAGATAGTGTTTAGTCATAATAGTCACTTGAATTTTGCGTATCTTCTTTCTTGAGAAATTAGGAAGAATCTGAACCAGTGTTTCCCCAGATAGATGTCTCAGAATCACAGTTCTCTAAAGTGCTCTCATGAGGAGAAAGTGATCCACTCTTAAGAGAGTTCATGAGCATTTTAAAGGCCCTGAAAGGTCCCAAAGTAAACTGATAACTTTTCCCAAACTTAACTGATCATGGAATGCAATTTTATGTAACATCTTTCAATAACTTTTAAATACCCTCTTTTACAAAATCTCCTAGAAAATCAGATAAGATGATTAGAAATTTTGAGATGAGCTCAGTATGTTTGAAAACTTGTCTGGCAAATATATCATGATGTCCATTTCTTCTTCCATTTAAATAAAGGGTTGGGCTTGCTTTCTTTATAGCCCCTTTCAAACATGAAATTGTGTAATTCCAAAACATTTAAGATCAGTTCTGACATTCATGTCTCTAGCTAATTTTTAGAAAAATCTGAACTGGGTCAATCAAATGCTTATAAACTTCTACTGTTTAGATAAAATGTCTGTAACCCTTTTAATATATTCTCAATTATGTACATAGTTTTAATGTACAAATATTCCCTGAGTGAATTATCTATTTAGGGGACTTTTTTCATTGACCCTCATGTTCTCCTGGTCTCTCTGAGTGTGTCTAACCATACTAAAGAGACAAATTTAAATTACTTTTAATGTAACAGCCTTTTTCTTTTCCATTAGCATAATCTAGAATTCATGGCATTATGGATTTTTAAATGTCAGAGATTGTAAAGCTGTCTTGATTGTTACAGTAAAAACTTCATTAAGGGCTATCATGTATTCAAAGTAGAGTGTAATTCAAAGCAGCTGCACATCCAGTTCCCCCTCTCCAGATGTACTGTTGTCCTCTGAATAAAAACATCAGCTAATCTAAGTATTCTTTAATTTCTAGGTGCCAGAAATTTCTAGGTAACTCTGTNCAGCACTCAGCTTTCTTTATAGTCCAACTCTCACATCCATACATGACTACTGGAAAAACCATAGTTTGACCAGATGGACTTTTGCTGGCAAAGTAATGTCTCTGCTTTTTAATATGCTGTCTAGGTTGGTCATAGATTTTCTTGCAAGGAGTAAGCGTCTTTTAATTTCATGGCTGCAGTCACCATCTGTAATGATTTTGGAGTCCCCCAAAATAAAGTCTGTCACTGTTTCCATTGTTTCCCCATCTATTTCCCATGAAGTGATGGGACTGGATGTCATGATCTTAGTTTTCTGAATGTTGGGTTTTAAGCCAGCCTTTTCACTGTCCTCTTTCACTTTCATCAAAAGGTTCTTCAGTTCCTCTTTACTTTCTGCCATAAGGGTAGTATCATCTGCATATTTGAAGTTACTGATATTTCTCCTGGCAATCTTGATTCCAGCTNGGGTTTTAAGCCAGCCTTTTCACTGTCCTCTTTCACTTTCATCAAAAGGTTCTTCAGTTCCTCTTTACTTTCTGCCATAAGGGTAGTATCATCTGCATATTTGAAGTTACTGATATTTCTCCTGGCAATCTTGATTCCAGCTTCTGCTTTATCCAGTCTGGCATTTCGCATGATATAGTCTGCATATAAGTTAAATAAGCAGGGTGACCATATACAGCCTTCATGTAATCCTTTCCCAATTTGGAACCAGTCTTTTGTTCCATGTCCAGTTCTAACTTTTGCTTCTTGACCTGCATGCAGATTCTCTCATGAGGCAGGTGAGGCAGTCTGGCATTCCCATCTCTTGAAGAATTTTCCACTTTGTTGTGATCTACACAGTCAAAGGCTTTGGTGTAATCAATGAAGCAGAAGTTGATGCTTCTCTGGAATTCTCTTGCTTTTTCAATGATCTAGCAGCTGTTGGCTAGTTGATCTCTGGTTCCTCTGCCTTTTCTAAATCCAGCTTGAACATCTGGTAGTTCATGGTTCACATACTGTTGAAGTCTGACTTGGAGAATTTTGAGCATTACTTTTCTAGTGTGTGAGAAGAGTGCAGTTGTGTGGTAGTGTGAACATTCTTTAGCATTGC
>SJYV01049010.1:56019-164998 GCA_006410875.1 Neotragus pygmaeus | reverse complement strand
ATGGCAACCCACTCCAGTATTCTTGCCTGGAAAATCCCATTGATGGAGGAGTCTTATGGGCTGCAGTCCATGGGGTTGCAAAGAGTCAGACACAACTGAGCAAATTCCCTTTCACTTTTCACTTTCATGCATTGGAGTACAAATGGCAACCCACTCCATTGTTCTTGCCTGGAGAATCCCAGGGACGGGGGAGCCTCGTGGGCTGCCATCTATGGGGTCACAGAGTCGGACATGACTGAAGTGACTTAGCAGCAGCAGCAACGCCATCTGGGAAGCCTAGGATATACAAATTTAATGGATGTGAAAACATTCAAAATTTTAGGAGAAAAGTTCTGATGTTGGGGCAGAAAAATCCTGAATAACATATACAAAATTGCTCAATAATTTTCATTAGGCTTCTTGATAGGTATGAGTTTTATTATATCTAATAAATACAACAAACAATGGGATTATATAAGGGCTTTGACAGGTATCTATAACCAAGGGATTGATAATGATAAAACATTAACAAAGTGATGAGTGTGATCTCTAGTGAATTTTTCAACAAATAAAGAAGGCTTTCTTTTAAAAGAATAACACCAGATTGATGTAAAATAATAAATACTAATCCTATAGAAGAAAATAATGAAGGAGAATTCATAAAAACAGGCAAAATAAAATTTAATTACAGAGGCTCTAAAATTACATTCAGAGAAATTTAAAGCATGAAATCAGGAAGATGGTCCAGTTGGCCCTTGTTATTCTCAGAGAACTGGTTGCAGGACCCCTGCAGATACCAAAATCCACAGATGTTTAAGTCCTTAAAATTAAATGGCACTGTATCTGCATATAATCTGCAACATGCCCCTGTAAACTTTAAACCATCTCTAGAGTATTTATTATTCAGCAAAATCTCTGCTTTGGGGAAATTTCTGAAGTGTTTCCCTGTGAATATTTTTATTCTGTAGTTGGATCCCTGGTACCCAGGGATATGGAGGGCTAACTGTATAATGCCAACTGGACTCAAGTCCAAAAACTAACAGTGTAAGTAAATATCCTGAGTAAACAAATGAGAAATTAGATAGTGTTTAGTCATAATAGTCACTTGAATTTTGCGTATCTTCTTTCTTGAGAAATTAGGAAGAATCTGAACCAGTGTTTCCCCAGATAGATGTCTCAGAATCACAGTTCTCTAAAGTGCTCTCATGAGGAGAAAGTGATCCACTCTTAAGAGAGTTCATGAGCATTTTAAAGGCCCTGAAAGGTCCCAAAGTAAACTGATAACTTTTCCCAAACTTAACTGATCATGGAATGCAATTTTATGTAACATCTTTCAATAACTTTTAAATACCCTCTTTTACAAAATCTCCTAGAAAATCAGATAAGATGATTAGAAATTTTGAGATGAGCTCAGTATGTTTGAAAACTTGTCTGGCAAATATATCATGATGTCCATTTCTTCTTCCATTTAAATAAAGGGTTGGGCTTGCTTTCTTTATAGCCCCTTTCAAACATGAAATTGTGTAATTCCAAAACATTTAAGATCAGTTCTGACATTCATGTCTCTAGCTAATTTTTAGAAAAATCTGAACTGGGTCAATCAAATGCTTATAAACTTCTACTGTTTAGATAAAATGTCTGTAACCCTTTTAATATATTCTCAATTATGTACATAGTTTTAATGTACAAATATTCCCTGAGTGAATTATCTATTTAGGGGACTTTTTTCATTGACCCTCATGTTCTCCTGGTCTCTCTGAGTGTGTCTAACCATACTAAAGAGACAAATTTAAATTACTTTTAATGTAACAGCCTTTTTCTTTTCCATTAGCATAATCTAGAATTCATGGCATTATGGATTTTTAAATGTCAGAGATTGTAAAGCTGTCTTGATTGTTACAGTAAAAACTTCATTAAGGGCTATCATGTATTCAAAGTAGAGTGTAATTCAAAGCAGCTGCACATCCAGTTCCCCCTCTCCAGATGTACTGTTGTCCTCTGAATAAAAACATCAGCTAATCTAAGTATTCTTTAATTTCTAGGTGCCAGAAATTTCTAGGTAACTCTGTTTTAATAATGTTGTAATAGCCCCTTGCCATCAAACCCACCAAAAATGATGCTTCCTCCCCGCCCCAGCCCATGCATTTTACAAAACTGGCTCCTATTAGAATGATTGTTCAGGCCTTCACTACATCCTTTCTAAAGCCTTATATTTTAGCCTTGCACTTCAGAAACATGTCACATTATAGTTCTTCATTTTTAAAGATTTTTGGTTACAGTAGGAAAGACTCTCTTCTTTCTCAGTGAAGGAAAATATTCACTTTGGGGTCTGACTTTTCTCAACTTTCTTTTCTTTCTGTCTATAAAGTCTGTGTCATTTTTCTTTAAAGGTGACATAAATCCACTGAAATGCAATCTTTTGTAGTTATATGTCATATATTAAAATAATGATAGTTTCCTAATAAGAACAGCTGTGCATTAATCGCTTTCCCTAAAGAGGTTAAATTTATGATTAAGAAAAATAGGATTAAGTGACTATGGAAATGATGAGAAACTAATGAACACAAAGTATGTATCTTCAAGGATCAAGCCAGGAGAAAACCTCATGCAAAATATTCTTCTTTCATTACATAGAAGCCAAGGACAACTTAAACTAAGACCAAAAAAAAGCTGATTTCATGTCCCTCTTGTCTTCCTTCGAGATGGTGTGTTTTTCTAAAGCCGAACTTCTCTGTCATCAATAATTTTGTAAATTACCTTTTACAAAGGAAAAGATAAAACCTATCTTTATATAAACACTTACACACCACAAAAAGACGTATGAGTGCTCCAAACTTACGGTTTTGGCACACCAACTGCATAGCACTGAGGGAGGAGAAAGGGGTTAGCAGAAAGTGTATTTAGGATGAATGCCACCCACCATCAAGTAATGGTTTAAGTAGAAGGTAATCAGAGGGAGACCACAGCAGCTAAATTTCAACCAAAGATATTCTAGGTTTAGAACAATAAATAATTTTAATCAGGTATGTTCCAAGGAGCAAAGAGGGCTCTAAGGCTATAACTCAGCCTGAATAAGCACGGGGAAAGTCTGCGGAGTCAGCAGCCACTCCATAGACAACGGCACACACCTGACCTTCCATTAAAATCTGTGACATCGTTGGTCCAGAGAAGCCCATGTTTGTGAAACCTCAACACTGTGAACTGGAAAACATATCTAATTTATTAAAGCAGACGGCATCTTTCACCTACATCAGAACACATGTCACAAGATGAAGGGTGTTAGGGAGATGCTGATACGTATAAAGGAGAGAGACACAAGAAAGCCTTAGCACCTTCCTGGAGTTCTGCCTTATTAAAGCCAGAACTACTTTTAATAAGGTCTTTGTAGTGTGTTAGTAACTAAACACTCTTGGAAGGAGTCCAACATGAGCCACCTCTCCAGGAGTTTCCCGTGTAGTAACAGGACACTTCAGCTTCCACAAAAACCGGTGTCTACATTTGATAAGTAAGTAGTTCAGACAGTCTCTAGGATGCTAAAGGAATTACTTTTCTTATCAGGGCGCACAGCCTTGTATATATGCTTTCAGCTGCAATTCATCATTTCAAGGGAACTTCTGGCCTCCGTATCAGAGTTTATCATTTGATGGTCTAAAACTACAGAGAGGCTGATAAGGTACACTCTGAAATTATAATGCATAGAGTGAGCTGAAGCCAAAGAGTAAATGGGGCCTGAGATATTCAAATCCTTATCCATCTCTTACTCATGGTTCCCTCAGTCTAAAACAAACATACAAAAACACTACAGAAGAGGTGTGAATGAAACAAACTCACATGCCACCTCCAAACCTTGTGATTCATACTAAAAATTTGTGATTCCAAAAATACTATTCATCTCTTGAGTGCCTAGGAGACTCCCTAGGAATATAACCAAGAAAATGCATATAGAGGTAAGTATGATTAGATTATCTTCACTATTGCCACCTGCCTTGCCCACCCAGCTGCTCTGGTTCCTTCCACACTGTTTTTTCATGGAGCTCTGCCCTTGGAGTTGCACTGAACAGGCCGGTCACTGGTGTGGTCAGCTGTCAGGACGGCCTTCTCAAGTGGCTGACACACTGTGGGCAACCAAGAGCAGGCTTCTCTTTCCTTAGCAGAGGCCACCTCCTTATGGATCATGCTCGTGGTTTTCAGAAGAAAGCGAAATCTGACTCAGCTCAGGCTCCAGCTAAAGACTTCTGCATTAGAAAGCATAATTCACATTTATTGTAAATGTCATCAAGCCTAGGTGCTCTAGAGTGTATTTACACTGTCAGCCTAGGGCTTTCCTTGATGGATGCTTTCGTGGTGTTCCTCTTTTCCAGGAGTCCTACATTTCAAAGCTTTGGGAGATGTCTTTCTAGTGATTCTGACAGAATTGAGAGCATGAGGCATGGCCTCCTAACTTGAAGATTTCTTGGCTATTTTTCAACAGTTCACTGAGGACAGGCTTTGCAGTTACATTTCCCTTCATCGTGAACGCAGTGAACAAAAAAGCCGGGTGCATCCTCAAAGCGTATAAACCGAGTTAGCGTCCAGGAAACTTTCCCTCAAGCTGTTAGCACAGGGGAGGCAGGCTGTTAGCATAAGTTATTCGCTTCGCCACAGGGGCCAGGAGAAACCTTGTTAAGCCATGAATTTCAGTCCACAGTGATCTGTGTGTTGAAAATGGGATGAGCAAATTTTCATCGGCAGATTCCAAGAGGTGTTTACATCCACCGGCTGCTCCCCTCCATCCCAACTCCTCCCAGGGTAGGTGGTACAGTCCCCTGTTTGCTCAGATGGGTTTTAAATAATCGAAACACCCGAGCACCTGGTTTAGTCTGCGTTGTTTGCCACCAAGGGACTAGCAAGTAGAAAGTGTCAAATATAAACACAGTGGACGCCAGTTAAGAGAAGGCGGAAGGTCTGGAGAAGCGACTGTCTAAAGGGCTAAGGGGGAAGGCGTCTAGTTCAAGTGTGATTTTTCTCTCTGGTGCCCTGGGGTTGGCATAAAATAACATCTGCCTCTAGGTAAACACGGCTATAGCCCTGTCCAAGGGAATTTCCGCTGACCGACTTAAGATCGGCATAGGTTGCCCCAGGGGAGCTCCAGATACCCAGGGCGAGAGGACCCCGCTGGACAGGGTTAGGGGCAGCCCCTTTCCCGGCTTCCTGCGCTTCCTTCTTCCAGCCGACTCGGTTCAGGTCTCGGCGCCCTTCTCTCCCTTTTCTCCCTCTCCGTTCGGACTCTAGAATTGGGCTGATTCTTAGGTCACGGGTGGAATGCGGGATGTGACGGCACCGAGGGGCTGCAGGGCCAGGGAGCGTCTCTAGGTAACGCGGGGGGCAGACGAGGAAGCCGTGCGGGGTGTCCCGGGAGACCCCTGGGACGGGATCGCGGGAAGGGGGCGCCCCGGCACTCACCTGCGGCTCCGGCTCGAAAGCTGCGAACCGTGTTGCCCTCGCGCAGCGGCTGGGGGCGCAAGGACGGCGAGCCCCGCTCCGAGTTCCCGGGCGTCCGCGCCTCCTCCGCTCGGCCGCCGCTGTACCTGTCGTAGAGCCGCAGCATGTGCTCCGACAGCTGGTCGAGGGGCTGCAGCGGGGATTCGGGGCCGCCACCTGCCGCGCGGTCGGCCGGCGCAGCCACGCGGAGCTCCGGGAAGGGCTGCCTGAATCTCTGTCCCCGCGCCAGGCTCACACACAAGCAGCTCAGCCACAGATGGAGCAGCCCGCGCGCCCCGGCCATCGCGAGGTCCGCTCCGCTGCTGCGTCCTGGGAGGAGGGGGGAGGCCCCTCCGAGGCGCGGACTGGGTGCCTCCGAGGTCCCTGCGGCGGCGGAGCCGAGGGTGGAAACTCCCAACTAGCTGGGGCGAGGGCGCCCGGGGCCCGGACGCTGCCNCCGGCCATCGCGAGGTCCGCTCCGCTGCTGCGTCCTGGGAGGAGGGGGGAGGCCCCTCCGAGGCGCGGACTGGGTGCCTCCGAGGTCCCTGCGGCGGCGGAGCCGAGGGTGGAAACTCCCAACTAGCTGGGGCGAGGGCGCCCGGGGCCCGGACGCTGCCCGAGCAGGACCACGATGGGCCCCACTCTTGGCGCCGGCCGATCGTGGGCCGGCAGGTGGGCTTTCCCCGGCGGCCGCGCGGACCTCACCCGCGCAGGGCGCTGCCGGCGCCGTCTCCCCTCGGACTCCCAGCCAGAGCTGAAGTCGCGGCGTGTGTGGCTGGCGTGTTTTCTGATCTGTCTGTACCCTCCCTCCCCGCTTTATTCTCGGGAACACCCGGCCGAAGCGGGCGCGCGGGGCACCCGGACTTAGCGCTGCGTCGGGCGCGGAGCGGGAGCCGGGTAAGCGGAGAGCGGACGGGAGGGCGCTCGCTCGCCTTTTGCAAGGATTGGAGCAGCCGCGGTGCGGCCGGTCCGAGTTTTGAGTGTTTGCGTGTGTGTGTGTGTGTACGTGTGCGCGTGTGCGTGTGTGTGGTGTGCAACAGAAGGAGGGGGGAAGAGGGGGAAAGAGAGAGAGGGAGAGAGAGAGACGACTCGGTTCCCTGGCTGATCTGTACCGTCCGCAGCCAATCTCCCTCTCTCCCTGGCCCTAGAAGGCAGCAGGGACCGCGCTCTACCCCGGAGAGAAGGGAAGGGGGAAGTAGCCAGTTAGCCAGCAGGGGGAGGGCGAGAAGAGGAAGTAGAGGTGGGGGTGGTAGAGGAGAGGAAGTAGGGGAAGGAGAAGGTCCAGGAAGAAAGAAAGGGTAGGAGGCACGGGGTATTATTATTTTTTAATCTCTTCAGGAACATTGGCTATGTCCCGGCCAGCAAGAAGGGAGAGGAAAAATAAACTTCTTTCTGGATTCTTTCTCCTCTGATGACAATCAAAATCGAAGACGTGAACAGCGAACACCAGCCTCAGTTCCTTTTCTGGGCCTCTGGGGATCAGGTGGCGGACCAGGCACCTGCACCTGTGCCGGGTTGCCAACTTCCCCAGTATCCCCAGAGCTTGCCGGTCAAAGCTGCTTCTCTTCCGCATCTTCCCTTTGCATCTCCTCCACTATCCACCCAGTCCCCCGGTTCCCAGGAAATAAATATGCGCCAAATCAACTCAATCCCGTCTTAAAACAAATAAGCAAACACCGTGCAAACAACCACCCACCCCCACATTGCCCCTCAAAAGGATTCTCTGCAGGGCTGTGGGTGGTGGTGAAACAGAAGGATTTCTGGGAGAGGCTGAAATCCAGAGCGGACTTTCAGAGTTACTAATCACGCCTTAGCTACTCACCGTTCTTTTGATAGCAAGTGTGCTATCTTGAAACAACTTTTGCAGTAAAGCCCATTTTACAGATGAGGCAACTGAGGCAAAAACTCTCCTAGATGGCAGAGCTGAGCTCCTAACTCAGGAAATCTGATTCCCGAGCTCAAGCCTTTAATCATCTCATTATCAGTCATGAAGCTAGCATTTAAAGTGAAGCTTCAGTGTGACAATTCATGTAAATATTCTTAGCAGAGGCTTCCCAGGTGTTGCTAGCTGAAGAGAACCTGGCTGCCAGTACAGGAGACATAAACGACTTGGGTTTGATCCCTGGAATCTGGAAGATCTTCTGGAGGAGGGGGCGGCAACCCACTCCAGTATTGTTGTCTGGAGAATCCCATGGAGAATCCCATGGAGCCTGACAGGCTACAGTCCACGGGCTTGTAGAGAATCATACTTGATTGAATCAATTTAACAGGCCGGCACATTTTTAGCACAGTGCCTGGCCTGGTGCAGTAAAGACTTCAGTAAATGTCAGTTGCAACTTATCTGTTCCCTCAATGGGAGCAGAGAGGAGTTTATGAAAAAGAATATAGGCTGTAGTATCACAATGGGCTTCCAAATCTCCATTTCTTCTTTGAAGGTGAATAAGGACACGTCCCTTTCAGAGTTTTGCTTGGATGACAATAGAAGACGGGGTAAAGTGACTGGCACCCTGGCTAGCTTTCAGTGGAGACTCAATCTCTTTTTATCCCAAATTCATCCCAAATGCAGACGACATTCTCCCCATTCAGTCACTTCTCAACCCACTGCGGTTTTGGATTTTGCCCTTGGCCACCCCCGGAACTGTTCTGCAGATAATAACACATACTTTAGGGGTGGTTGTGAGGATTAAGTGAGATCATGTGTGTGATTTTTGCTTGGCATCAAGAACATAATAGCTTTTGTGATTAATAATGAAGACCCAATTGCAAAATTCAATAGGCCCTGGAAATTTTCTCCCTTTTTGGTTTTCCCCTGTGAATCTTTGATTCCTTCCCTCTGCTTTTTGCTCTCTCTCCGTTCTGTGAGCTGTCTCCTCTTTCATGGCCTGCCTTCAGTGTTTCTCACATCTTTATAACCTACCCAGGGTGGATACCTAATGAAGAAAAAAATCTTCTGCTTTGGTGATCTCCTCTGAGCTTTGAATACATAGTTCTGAGTCTCTCCCAGCTCCAGTCTGCATTGCTGAAATTTCGCCTTCCAGCCTTTTGAAACCATCCCCAAGATTTCCCTTCTTTTAGCTCTGGTGCATAGCTCCATAGGACTTCCCTGGTGGCTCAGATGGTAAGGAGTCTGCATACCTCCACTGCCACTTCTGCTGCTTTATACTTGACACAGTTCTTCGTTCGTAGAAGCTGTGCTATGTCTGCTAAGGTTAATCATATGTCTTCAAAGCCTATCATTACTTCTTCTTCATGCTTCCATTTTCTTATTAGAGTCATAAGTATAAACTAATAGTTCCTGTCAACAGGATTGTTGTAAATAAAAAAGTCATGTGACAGTCCATGTCAAGAGTTAGTACAGTGCCTGAAAGTGAAGTTGCTCAATTGGGTCTGACTCTTTGTGACCCCATGGACTGTAGCCTACCAGGCTCCTCCATCCATGGGATTTTCCAGGCAANATAAAAAAGTCATGTGACAGTCCATGTCAAGAGTTAGTACAGTGCCTGAAAGTGAAGTTGCTCAGTTGGGTCTGACTCTTTGTGACCCCATGGACTGTAGCCTACCAGGCTCCTCCATCCATGGGATTTTCCAGGCAAGAGTACTGGAGTGGGTTACAATTTCTTGCTTGCATTGTAAGTAGACACTTTACTGTCTGAGCCACCAGGAAAGTGCAGTGCCTAGCACATAACAAATGTTTTAGAAGAGTCAGCTCTGAGCTAAGAGAATCGCTTGTGTGTTTTTGTTTAACACAGAGGCCAGGCCATAGCTATCTTTATATTTTAGTGACTAGCCATTACATTCAGAGTAAATGAGATGACAAGATGTTAAGCGGGTAAAATGATCCCTAGCTGGACTCTCACCTGTAATTGCAAGAGTTGATAAAAGAAAAAATATGAATGGAACCTAGCAAGCTGAAGAACATTTGTAGCAGCCAGATTCTGAACCAAAAGTGGCTCATTTGCAACTAAACTACTGCCCAGAAGATGGAGCAAGGGATGAAACAGATGAAGTCAGCAGCATCATGTTCATCAATGACAAAGAAGCGACACATGTCAGGCACTCTGAGTACTTCCTGCGGAACTGAATTAAAAGCAAACTGAGGGACTTCCCTAGTGGTCTAGTGATTAAGACTTTGAACTTCCAATACAGGGGGCACAGGTTCGATCCCTAGTCAGGGAACTAGATCCCACATGCTTTGTGAAGTGGCCAAACACACACACACACACACACACACACACACACACACACACACACACAAATATAATCCATTTATTAAAAAAAAATCAAATTGAATTGGGACTAGTAGTTGCTGCTGCTACTGCTGCTAAGTCACTTCAGTCGTGTCCGACTCTGTGCGACCCCATAGACGACAGCCCATCAGGCTTCCCCGTTCCCGGGATTCTCCAGGCAAGAACACTGGAATGGGTTGCCATTTTCTTCTCCAGTTCCATGAGATGTCATCTTATCCCTGGTGGTTCAGATGGTAAAGAATCTGCCTGCAATGCGGGAGACCTGGGTTTGATCCCTGGGTTGAAAATATCCCCTGGAGGAGGGCATGTCAACTCCCTTCAGTATTGTTGCCTGCAGAATCCCATGGACAGAGGAGCCTGGCAGGGTCCATGGGGTTGCAAAGAGTCAGACACTGCTGAGCGGCACAGCACAGCATCAGAATACCTTGAGATACCATCTTATGATACTTTAAGACTATAGGCCAATGTTTCCTTTATCAAAGTTCACAGATCTGGATGGATGAAGTTATCACAGAGTGCTGACATCTTTAGATGCCTTCTCCCAAAATGAGACAAATAGGATTCATGATTCTGGCTGAGCTTCTGCCTTATTTGATGCGTGAAAGATTTGCAGCTATACAAACAAGGAACTTCTGAGGTGAATACAGTGGTGGCACATGGTTGTGTTTCTTATTGGATCTGGTTGGTTAAAATTTGTCTTAAATTTTAATAATAGGAATTTCCTATTTTTATCTTAGAGAGTAACTATTATAGTCAACCACTGAATCAGACAAAGGACAGTTATCAGTCTCTTTTCCTAAAACAAGGAGAGTTGAAGAGAGACATTTCTATAATTTAAAATAACAGCAAACACAAATTTGCAATTTTAGTGGCTTCTGTTGAGCTCAATTCCACTTTTGACCACAAAATCATGTCTGTGTGTAAGTGCATGTGTGTGTATATATATATATATATATATATGAGTGAGGGAGCAAGTGAGTGATCCCAACCCAAGGATTGAACCTAGGTCTCCCATGTTGCAGGCAGATTCTTTACTGTCTGAGCCAGCAGGGAAGCCTATATATATATATGCATATATACATGTCCTCTTATTAGCCCTCTTAAGCAATATGTACATTTATTTTCTTAAAATGTCCCATTGGCACTTATCATTGAATGCTTACAGAAGGCTGCAGTAGCAGTTGTGGGAAAAATATGTAAGAAGAATGTGTCTTAGGCTTGGAGCATTTTAACCTTCTAGTAAGTGAATCAAGGAAACCCACATAAGACAATCAACAAATAATGGGAGAAGTAGTGTTCAACCATAGACTTAAGTCACAATTTGCTGTGTCAGTCAAAAGGAGGAAATCAGTGGGAAATGGAGTAGCCAGAGAAAATTTCCTGGAAAAGAAGAGGCTTTATTTAGCCTTGAAAAATGAGTAGGACCTTGGACAAGTCAAACATAAAAGGACTTGCAATTTAGAAAAGGATATCTGTAACAGATAAGTTGCAAAAAGTAAGAATGAGTTTGCCATGTTAGTAAGGCTGTGTCTGTTGGGACAAAGGTTGATCTGATTTGAAGAGAGCATATATGCTGGAGAGTACAGGAAGTAGAAATGGATTGTAGGCTAGAATGAGTTTATGGAGGACCTTGAATGCCAAATCAAGGAGAAAGTAGGGAACTATAGAATGTTTTTGAGAAGAGCAAGCCAATGGTCTAACTCTTAAATGCTCCAAACTCCTGCCTCTGGAAGTAGGTAAACAACTTGGAGAAATTTTAGAACTCAAATGCTGAAAGGTTGATTAAAGATATTTAAAGCCTTATTAATTGCAAACTTACTTAGCTGAAAGGATACATATATATGGGTTTGATTCACAGTGGTTTAAACATAGGGGTTTATTTTTCCTCCTGTTGCAAGAAGTCTGCAGTTAAGGAGCTGTTGGTATTTGTTCAGTGACTTGACAATGTCATTACTAATGTATTTGAGACTCATCTTTTCTCTCTTTTTTGCTGCCTCAGGGTCACCACATGGCCCCTGAAACTCCAGCCATTGAGCTCTTGCTCAAGGAAGAAAGAAGGAGGAAAGGAAAACACCAATCATATCTTTTTCTGTTTCATTGAGAGAGGCAAAATCTCTCTCAGAGTTCTGACTGTTATCTATTAAATTTCATTGGTCTAAGCTGTTTTTCATGGCTATCTTTGCCTGTAAGCATTCAAGATTATCTGAATGAGTGAAAGTGAAGTCTCTCAGTTGTGTCTGACTCTTTATGACTTCAGGGACTATAGCCTGTCAGGCTCCTCCATCCATGGGATTTTCCAGGCAAGAATACTGGAGTGGGTTGCCATTTTCTCCTCTAGGGGATCTTCCCAACCCAGGGATGGAACCCGGGTCTCCCACACTGCAGGAAGACTCTCAGATGGTAGTCTGAGCCACCAGGGAAGCCCATATCTGAATGAGGGGGACTGGAAAATTAAGTATGTTTTCTGGCCTGGGAACATTGCCACTTTAAAATGGATCTGAATTCAATTATCAAGGAAGAAGGAACAAGGGAAAATGTAAAGTAACTGACAAGGAATGTTATAAGGACCCTCCCAATGTTGAGAGTCTATGAATCTTCAATCCATTTATTATTTTCTACCCTTTCTGTAAACTTGTTTAGTTTTTATACACTCTAAAAACAAAAACAAACATCAAAACTCTTTTTCTTATCTATTTCACAAACTATCATCCTATGTCCTTCTTTGATCTCTGAACTTATTTAAAAAGCAGTCTATACCTAATATCTCACTTTTTCATTGCCTATAATCACATCACTTCATTTTATTTCTTACCATCTGGAATAGGATCTTTGTACTCTACTGACACTGTCCTTGTATTAGGCACTAAACTTCTATCAGCAATCCAATTGCCACCATCCCTACCTCCCCATCCCCCACCCTCTGCCCCTTAAAGTTTCATTCTCATTTATCTTTAAGGGTTTGACACTATTTATCACCCTCTCTTGGAAACTCTCTTGCTTTTTTATCTTATCTATTCTGGTTTCTTCCTATCTCTTTGATTACACGTATCTTTGTTTCATCCGTTCAACAGATCCTTAGTGTCTGTTGTGTTCCTGATGCTTCATTTGGTATTGATAATAGAGAGATGAAATGAAAGGGTCCCTATCCTCTGGAAACCTAGTCTGCTGGGGAGACAGGAATATTATCACTTAAGAAACCTTAAAATAATTTTGAATGGCTGAATAGAGCAGCAAGTGCTATGTAGAGGAGATGACACTTCAGTTGGGATTTGAAGGTTAAATAGGTGGCTTTCCAGGACAATTTTACATAGGATTTTCCAGGCAGAGGAAGTGACAAGAACACAGAGGTAGGAGAAGCCTTTCTTCTGGGATCCTCTTACAACTTCATACCCATCTCTTTCTCCAGTTATTTCCTCAGTTAACTCACTTTAGCTAGGTATTTTTATTTACTTACCAGAAAGTCCCCCAAATGACTTTCCTACCCTAAACTTCCCTATAGAATTTAAGACTCCATCTTTTATAAGTTTTGTTGACATTGTAAATTCTGTGCCTCTGTAATGAAACTGAACCCTCAACCTCCTTCTTATTCTTGATTTCCACGTTCTCCTGTGAATGACATCCTTATCCTTCTAGTAATCTAGGTCCCAACTCTTAGAGTCACACTTGCCTCTCTCTCTTTCTGACCATCATATCTAATCATTAAGTCACGTGAAGCTATCTTTCTGATATCTCTGCCATCCGTCCTTTTTATTTTTATTGCCATCTCTTTCATTTAGTTGCTAATTTATTCTGATCTAGAAGAGTCATAGTCTCCCAACTGTATTTGATGTCCTCCTTACTCCAACTGTATTTAATTTTTATTGCTGTATAAGAAATACAAACTCAGAGGCATTCAACAACACCCATTTATTATGTTACAGTTCTGTAGGTCAGATCCAGGTGGGCTCATCTGGGTTTCTGCTCAGGGTCTCAGATTGAAGGTACTGAATGTGTGGTGTTCTTATCTGAAAGTTCTGAGTAAGAATCTTCTGCCAAGCTCATTCATGTGTTGACAGAATCTAGTTCCTTACAGTTGTAGGACTGGAGTCTAATCTTCTTGTTAGCTATTACCAGATTTTGTTATCAGCTCCCGGAAGCCATCTCCCATTTCTATCACGTGGTCCTCTCCATCTTCAAACCAGTACAGGAGAACTTCCTACATGTTAAATACCTTCTAATCTCTCCAGAAAGAGTCCTTATCCTTTTAAAGGACTTGCTGAGGTCAGTCTCACCAGAGATAACCTTCCTTTGGTAAACTTAATTTTATCGTATAGTATAAGGGAATCACTAAAGGGATATCCCATCATATCCATAGCTTTCTGTTACACTGTCAGTGGAAATTATACAAATGACTGGGAATCAATTTAGAATTCCACTTACCATCGTAACCATCTAAACACAGCTACTAGATTTATTCTCCTACAACTTAGTTCGGTAACAATGTTGTGTGCGTGTGTATGCTCAGTCCTATTCGACTCTTTGTGATCCCATAGACTGTAGCCCACCAGGCTCCTCTGTCCATGGAATTCTCCAGGCAAGAGTACTGGAGTGGGTTGCCATCTCCTTTTCCAGGGGATCTTCCCAACCCAGGGATTGAACCCACACATCTGCATGTGCATGTGCAGCATTGACAGGAAGATTCTTTACCACTAATCTACCTCGGAAGCTGGTCAGTAACAGTATAAACTTTCTCAAAAATCTATAAGTAGTTGCCCATTATGAACTAAATGCAAACAAAACAAAATAAGTCCTCATTTTGGTACTCATAAGCTTCCCACAATTTGTCCTCAATTTAATTTTCTGGTGTGTCTCTGTTCTCTCCCACATAGCCTGTGCTTCAGCCATAATAGATGGTTCTTTTCCAGTTTTTTCACTTGCAGCCTTCCTTTGCCTGGTTTGTGCTACTCAGGACCCATCTGAAGGTTCTACCTTTTCTGTGCAGTGATTCCTAATCAGTCCAATGGCTTGTAAGCTCTTAATCCTTTAAATCTTCATAGCATTTAGTACCTCTCATAACACTTAAGAGAGTCTGTCATATGCTGCCTTTGTTTACTTTTATAAAGGAATAGCTGCTTNTACCTTTTCTGTGCAGTGATTCCTAATCAGTCCAATGGCTTGTAAGCTCTTAATCCTTTAAATCTTCATAGCATTTAGTACCTCTCATAACACTTAAGAGAGTCTGTCATATGCTGCCTTTGTTTACTTTTATAAAGGAATAGCTGCTTGTCTAATAAAAACCAGCTCCCTCAGGGTTGGCAGCAATGGGAGAATATCCACCTGGAGAAGAAGTGGCTGGACTTCTCATCTGACTCGTCATTCCCAGAGATTTTCCATCTGCCCCATATTTCTCTGACTGATTCCTATTTTTACTCCTGCACTGCACTAGGGATTCTGATACACCCTTCTGTCACATCTGGCTAAGCTTGAACACACAACTAATTTAATTTTTATTTTTGACACACAGTTGAAGCAAGCCTGGAACTTGCAGACAATAATTGACTAAAGGTTCATGGAAATAAACACACAGAGATCAATATACAACTCCATAACATGACTTACACCACATTTTGGTTTTCTGTTTTGGGGATCTTTTTCTTCCTGGCTACTGTCTTACCATCATTTTAGCTAACAATTGTTTAACTGAAGTGATGAAATTAAAGACCTTGCTCCTTGAAAGAAAAGATATGACAAACTTAGACAGTGTATTAAAAGGCAGAGACATCACTTTGCCAATGAAGTTCCATATAGTCAAAGCTAAGGTTTTCCAGTAGTCATGTACGAATGTGGGAGTTGGCCCATAAAGATGGCTGAGTGATAAAGAATTGATGCCTTAGAATTATGGTGCTGGAGAAGATTCTTGAGAGTCCCTTGGACAGCAAGGAGATAAATCCTAAAGAAAATCAACCTTGCACATTCATTGGAAGGACCAGTGCTGAAGCTGGAGTTCCAGTACTTTGGCCACCTGATGCAAAGAGCCAGCTCAATGGAAAGACCCCAATGCTGGGAAAGACTGAAGGCAAAAGAGAATGGGGCAGCAGAGGATGAGGTGCATCACCAACTCAATGGACATGAATTTGAACAAACTTCAGGGGATAGTGAAGGACAGGGAAGCTTCAATCCATGGGGTTGCAAAGAGTTGGGTACGACTTAGTGACTGAACAACAACATTTAACTGAACATCCACCATGTATCAGAAATCCCTCTAAGTGCTGGAGATGCAGTAGGAATAAACTGATCGCTTACTTTTTTATTTTTTAATTTAGGGTCAAGATAGTAAGACCCAGAGAGACAGAGGCAGGTGCTTCCTCATTTGTTCATAAATATTTGTTGAGGATACATTATGAGCTATATGCTGTTCTAAAGTTGGGGATATAGCCATACAAAAGACCTTTGAAATCCTATCCTCACGGAGTTTATATTTCAAGAGAAATAGACAATAAAACCAAAGATTTAAGAATTTCATAGAAGCACCATGAAGATAATAAAACAATGCAATAAGCCCGGAATAGTGTATATATGTGGAAGAGGGTGCTGGGGATGCTGGGGTGTTCCCGAATGACAAGGTGGTTAGGAGACATCTCTCTGAGGACCCAGCATTTGAACTGAGATCTGAGAAAGGGAAATTTATTCGTAATGATTGAAGGAGAATCTGCTGAAGGCTTTCCAAAGACGGAGGATCTTACACTTCCTTAATGATCTACAGGGAGACTATTCAGTCACTCAGAGGACTTCTCCCAAAGGCTCAGTCCTATTTTCTGTCCTAACTAAGAAAATCAGATAAGAATCCAGGCATAGAGAGAGACGGAAGTGTCATTACATTGATCTGACATCTTGTTTGATGACAAAGGCCTTGAAGGCAGGAAGAGTCGCTCATCGTTTTGCTCCACTGCCTTCCTCTTATTTCCTTACATTTCATCACATGCTTAATCTAATATGCTTATATAATATTTGTGGAATAGAATCCAATTGAATAGTGATAAGCTGAAGGGGTGTTATACCGGATATCTTCAATCAAACACATTTGTTTTCTTGTCTAACTATATAGGATAAAAATGTTTATCTTCCTATAATATATAATAATTTGATTTTAGCTTTTGCTTATTTCCTTTTTTCCCCTGAATTAATTTCAACTGCTTTTCAACTAAGACAGTCCTTAAAATTTGAATGATAAGAAAATTAAAGTTGACTAAACCAATATAATAAGGAAAATGAATTCGTCAGATCCTTAAGGGCAGAAACAGTATTTTATATATTTTCACATCACTCATCATCATAGGACCCAAACAAAACCAAAATTAGCATCTTGGGGTATAACTTCTCAAAATTTCCTTTTTCTATGCCTAAGGCATAGAATATATCTCTGTGTTAATTGTATCTTTAGAATAGCACAGTATTTTGACTTTTTTCTGCTTAATAAAAAATTAGAGAAATTATACTCTGAGGGGATTGCATCCTTTTTAATGCTTAACTATGTTGATTCTGCTTCATAAGGAACANGCATAGAATATATCTCTGTGTTAATTGTATCTTTAGAATAGCACAGTATTTTGACTTTTTTCTGCTTAATAAAAAATTAGAGAAATTATACTCTGAGGGGATTGCATCCTTTTTAATGCTTAACTATGTTGATTCTGCTTCATAAGGAACATATCAGAACAACATGCTCACTAAAATTTGATAACTAATTGACATGCCTGGTCATATTTCTCCTTGTATTTTCAATTCCACCTATACTGATGATTTCAACTGATAATGATGCTTTGAGAATATGCCCTTACATCTCCCCCTCCCTTAAGAAAAAGAAAAGAATTTTCTTTATTTTTAAAAGTTAAAAAAAAAAGTTTTGTATTTTTTTCTTTCTTTCTTTTGTTCTTTTTAAAAATTTTCCTTGCAACAATGGCTATAATTCCCTTGGTAGGATGCTTAGTGTCATGCTTGCATGACAGCATGAGAAACTTTGCAAGCCCATCTTGAAGCCCTCCTTCCCCTGACGACTCATTCAGTCTTTTGTGGCTTGGCAGTTGATGTGTCTCCTCGGGTGCCTAGCCCATTGTTTTCCACATATTGTCTATGGGATTTGCTTGTGGAACTCTACCCACCATCCTGATCAGTTTCTTCCTGCAGGCAGTTCAGGTGGCATCCTTCTGCGTAATTTGTGTTTCAATCCTTACAGTCTCTTAAAGACCTTTTTACTTCATATATCTGTCTCTTGGACTTAGCTTTTTCTATACGTGGCAGTTTGCTAGTTTTATTCTTTGGGGAAAAGCTGTTACATTAAAACAAATGAACAATCTCCTCTTAGAATTCATCTCTCGACTCTCACTCATCCTTTTGGAGACTGGTTCTTAAACTGAGTTTCTAAAAGCATAATACTGCAATGAACATTGGGGTACATGTGTCTCTTTCAATTCTGGTTTCCTTGGTGTGTATGCCCAGCAGNGAAAGTTATGACCAACCTAGATAGCATATTCAGAAGCAGAGATATTACTTTGCCAACAAAAGTCCGTCTAGTCAAGGCTATGGTTTTCCCAGTGGTCATGTATGGATGTGAGAGTTGGACTCTGAAGAAAGCTGAGCACCGAAGAATTGATGCTTTTGAACTGTGGTGTTGGAGAAGACTCTTGAGAATCCCTTGGACAGCAAGGAGATCCAACCAGTCCATCCTAAAGGAGATCAGTCCTGGGTGTTCATTGAAACAACTGATGCTGAAGCTGAAACTCCAAAACTGTGGCCACCTGATGCAAAGAGCTGACTCATTGGAAAAGACCCTGATGCTGGGAGGGATTGGGGGCAGGAGGAGAAGGGGCCAACAGAGGATGAGATGGCTGGTTGGCATCACCGACCTGATGGACATGAGTTTGGGTAAACTCCGGGAGTTGGTGATAGATGTGCTGCGATTCATGGGGTCGCAAAGAGTCGGACACGACTGAGCGACTGAACTGAACTGAACTGAGAGAGTGTTTCACTGGTTTTGACAGTCCAGCATCCATTTTGCCCTCCACTAGTGTCAGCACTCAGGCTCTCCTACAGCAGCCCATTTGTTTAAGAAAATATGGTACCACTCCAGACTTAAGGATGGGGTATGTCAGAGAACTATCAGACTGTGTAATCATATCTCTCAAGTATGGCTGATATTAGAGAAGGGTGTTACCTAAACGGGGCTTTTCCAATGGCTCGGTGGTAAATAATCTGCCTGCAATGCAGGGGCCACAGGAGACACAGGTTTAATCCCTGGGTCAGAAAGATCCCCTGGAGGAGGGCGTGGCAACCCACTCTTGGACGGAGGAGCCTGGCAGACTACAATCCATGGGGTCTCAAAGAGTCGGACACAACTGAAGCAACTTTGCACGCACGTATGTGACATAAATTGATCCAAACAAGCTGAATCCTGTTGATTAGTGGGGCAAGAGACACATTCCTCTCCCAATGTACGAATAAGCAGGCTTGTCGCCTGTAGGGCCACAACAGAGAAGTTTGCTGAAAACGGAAGCAACACCAAAAATAAAGGAAAACTGCGTCCTACTCTCACCAGGTCAAATTTCATCATGTCATTCTTCTTTTCTATGACAAGACAATAAATGCCCTTTATTGTTCGAGTCCGGTTTTCTGTGGTTTACAGATGAGAGGTACCTCATCATATGACTGTGTGTATCACATGGTTGGTTGACTGTATCAGAGCTCTGGGTACTTCATGCATTGAGACTAAGTTAGTCTCAATTGATGCTCTTGAAAATACCTGCTCACAGCTCATCATGAATAAACTCTGAGCAGCCTACTGAAAAACTTTATGCTTATATGCTAATACCTAAAACTACTTTAATTAGAAGAAATGTTTAGATGATCCAATAACAATTGAATGGATTATGAAAACACTCCTCCTTCTGAACATCCTGAAGATATTTACTGAGTATTTACTGTGTGCTAGACTTTGGGGACCTAAAAATAACTAAAACATCACATCACCAAAGAGTTCACTGAAATGTAGCCCTTGGCAAGCAGCAATCATTTTTAACCCGAGAGAGAGAAGTCTCAGGGAGATGACAGCAGAAGAAGCCAGACTGCCTGGCCGAGGCCAAGGAGAAGGGATAGGACCTGAACCAGGCGGAAGGGCCCACTCTTTCAAGGAGCTGGCTGGCAACTCTCCCAGGCTTCCCTCACTTTGAAATTCTCTGACCTTAGAGCCAGACTCCGTTGTCACAAATCAATGAGTGTATTGGGGCTGTCTTGTTGGCTGGCACTCCTCAAAATGGATCTTTTGTGATCAGAAAGGCTTGTTTTTGAAAAAGCAGGCAGTTACAGACAGCGTTTTGTCTGACTTTCCAAGATCTTTCCTCTATTTCCTCCTGGAAAAGCAGCAGTAATTTAAGATTTACATTTCCAGTTCCTAAAGGCAGACAATAAAACACTGATGAGGCCTTATTCATTCTTGGGTCATCATCAGGAAGTAGTGAACAGCTAAGAAGAATGTGATGTAATTCAAACAATACAGAAGCTATTCAGATATATTTTAACACCATCTTTCATATTTATAACTCCATGAAAGGGAGGTCAAAGTTTATTTCCAAAGCTATCTTATTAACCTTCAACTTCACTCTTGAATATAAGAAAGAAATAGTTGGCCCATTATATAAATCAAGAAACAGAGGTCCAAGATCCAAAATGAATTCAGTGTCCAGTGCTTACAAAAGAGATTTCTGGCCATGATTCACCAAGTTCAAAAAATGGTGCATGGTCGATGGACCACTTGCAGCAAATTTATGTTGGGCAGTTTTTTTCAGAAATACATACTCCTGGGGCCCTTTTCAGACCTATTGATCTATTCCTTTAAAGGTGAACTTTGATCTCTGACTTTTCAAAAATGCCATGGGAGATTCTTAACATATTCCAACTTTTCAAAAATATTTAAAGATCACCAATGACTCAATAAGGACAATATTTATTGAGCAACTACTAGATGCAAATTATTTGCTGTTCCTTACAAAAATCACAAAAGAGCATAACATTTTTCTTGCCTTCAAGGAGTTTTACCAGACTTGTATACCATTGACTTCCCTGTTCACAAACTCTAGATTTGGGGTGTCAATAACTATGGGCTTCCATGGTGGCTCAGATGGTAAAGAATCAACCTGAAATTCAGGAGAGTGTCTGCAATGCAGGAGACCTGGGCTCAATCCCAGGGTTGGGAAGATCCCCCGGAGAAGGAAGTGGCAACCCACTCCAGTATTCTTTCCTAGGAAATCCCGTAAACAGAGAAGCCTGAAAGGCTACAGTCTATGGGGTTGCCAGAGTTGGACATGACTTAGCAACTAAACCACCACCAACTATGATGCATCCCTGTTGATTGGGTCAGGAACACATACCAGACAGCTGACTGACAAATCTCTCTCCGTACTTTCTCTATCAGTAATGTGAAGTAAGATACGGAAATTATAGGCAGTTAGTGAGGAATGCTACTGCTGATATATTAGGATTCGACTTCAGGGTGGTGGCCTTGGTGAATCATGTGCAACAAGAGCCAGCAAAAGAATCTGGTCAAGAAAAACAGAAAAGGGCTTCCCTAGTGGCTCAGGGGTAAAGGTTCCACTTTGCAATGTAGGAGACACTAGTTCAATCCCTGGTCCAGGAAGATGCCACACGTCACGGGGCAACTAAGCCCATAAGGGACAACAACCAGGGTCCTGCATGCCCTACAGCCTGCGCTGCACAACAAGAGAAGCCACCATAATGAGAAGCCCGCGCACCACAACCAGAGAGAGCAACCCCTGCTCTCTGCAACTAGAGAAACCCCGTGTGAGCAAAGACCACCCAGCACAGCCAAAAATAAAATAACAATAGTGAATAAATAAAACTAAATTTGAGAAGAGTGAAGGAGACTCGTGCTTAAACAGAAGCAGAGACAAATGGGCCTTGAGAGCCAGAGAAGTAGATCATAGTTCCTGATAACTTCTCAGCTTCCCCAAGGCCCTTCTTCTACTGCTTCCATGCAACTCCCTATATCCTTATGCAAAAACTTCTACTCAAGCTAGTTTGAGTGTGTTTCTACTCCCAGAGATTTTAAGAATCTTATCTGGAATAAAATATTTATCATTGAGTAAGCCCAGTATATTCAAAATTGCATTTTTCTCCCACCCCAGTAAAAAGAATCACCCTCTGGACAGCTGTACAAGCCAGGAAACTGGAGGTCATCCCTCGTTTTCCTATATCATCTCAAATATCACCAAAAATTACTAATTGATCTCTGGTATCTCTCCATACCATTCATTTCTTCTCTCTGCAACTGCTATCCTAGTCAAAGCTACTGATATTCCCTGCCTCAGGTATCTTCTAGCTGCCCTACCCATGGTCCACTCCTTGTCCTCTCCAGATAGACCTGTGCAAAATGAAAATCTGATCATGTTCTGCCGCGGCCAGCACAGTCAAGGAGCAACCCCCGTAAGGAGGACGCAAAGGAGAACGCCCGCTTAGAAAAAATAAGAAGACAAAAAGATGGGGTTGAGAGGATCAGACCTCATTGTCTGATACCAACTTTATTAGGTGTTCAGTATATATAGGATAACATACGTGACTTATGACATCTACTAGGTTACTTTGATCTAGATAGTCATTCACCAGACCTTCACCATTGTGTTCAGGACACAATGCCTAGTTACTTGAAGTGCGATAAGTGCCAGTGAGCAGACCATAGCTATCAGACATCTTGGAGACACAAGGTCGTGAACACATTCTTCAGGGAGGCGGGACAGAGAGCTTAGGGCATGCCTAAGGCTCAGCGATAACGCTCGAGCAGCTCCCAAAACTTTAACCCTTCACGGGCAGTCCCCCGCATGTTCCTGCTGCCCCGCTGCCATGCTTATCACCATCGAATGACTTTCCATCACACTTGATATAAAGACCAGAATCCTTAGCATAGCCCAGAGGGATCACCCCTGACCTCACTCATCTTGCACCTTTTCCTCTTCTGCTCTCTTTGCTCCAGCCTCACTGACCTCCTTTCAGTAACTAACACTCCCCATGCTCCCTTTCTGCTGTATAAATACTCTTCTCTCAGCCCTCATCACTCTGTTCTCCCCATTTGCCTAGTTAACTCCCACCCACCCTCTGGACTTTATCTCAGCTTCATTTCCAAAGGCTTTCTTGATCTTCCTGACAAGGTAAAATACTCCCAATATAGACTGGTATACTACCCTATCGCTCACCTTTACAATATTTATCACAATTGCAACTTTAAATTTGTGTGACTTTTGATAATCTGATAGTTATCTACAGACTGTAAGTTCTATGTTTCTCTGTTTTGTTCCCATTTGCCTCCCTAGCCTCTGACTCTGTGCCTCATACACTATAGGTCTTCCCTGGTGGCTTATATGGTAAAGAATCTGCCTGCAATGCAGGAGACCCAGGTTCGATCCCTGGGTTGGGAAGATTCCCTGGGGAAGAAAATGGCAACCTACTCCAGTATTCTTGCCTGGGAAATCTCATGGAGAGAGGAGTCTATCAGGCTATTGTCCATGGGGTCACAAAGAGTCAGACACAATTGAGCGACTAACACTATACCATATACACGGTATGTTCTCTGAAGTACTCACTGAATAAAGGTTGATTAACTGGAGCAGGTAAGCAGAAATCTGAAACAGTACATGGGAACAAAATTTTTCATTCACAAAGCATAGGTTTGTCCAAACTGAGGAACAGATAAGTCAAAAAAAAAATGGAAAAATCAGGAATATTTATGAAAAGTACTGATTCAGGGCAGATTGAGACAACAGAGAACATCAGCTATCAAGATCTTGGTTAGCTACTAGACCCAAATCATTAATTTGAGTTCAAATAGCAGGACAAGAAATCAGGGTCAGAAGCCAAAGCAGGAATATTGGAAGATCGCCATCTGAGAGAACTATTTCAGATAAAGATACAGGTAACTGAGTGACCGCAAAGTGGATGAACTGGGTTATCAAGGAGCTGGATAGAACCCCAAGAGGAGATGCAGCTGATGAAACAAAGGGAGTCAACTTGGCAATGGCACCAATAAAGCAAAACCTATGATTTATACTTAGTATGCACCAAATAGCCTTCCCAATGCTTTAATACATTATTTCAGTTTAATTTCAAAATAATCCAATGAGGTCAGCAAACCTACTGTACCAGTCTTATAGATGAGAAACCTGAGATTTAGTAACTTGCCCAAGGTCAGCAATTAGCAAGTAGCAGCACCGGAGTATGAAACTGGGGAGCCTGACCAAACCTTTAACCAGGATAGTCCACCATTTCTTTATGAGATCTGGGACAACAATGGCTTGTTAATAAATGTGGCCTGACCTTGTGTTAGCCACAAGATGAAATCACAAGAAGACTAATCAGTGAGAATCAAAATAAGATGAAGGAAGCATCTTACCAAATGTATCAGATGTCCCTAAACAGATCATCAAAAGGTATTATTTAATGTCACTTTGACTAATGAGCAGAAAGATATAGTGGTTAACAAAGAGGGATTTGGAGTCAAAGGGATATTGTTTCAAATAATGCCTCTGTCACGGTCTAGCTGCAAGGCTGTCATTTAAACTCTCTGACAGTTGGTTTCTAACTTTAATAGGAATATTAATGCCCAGCTCATATAGGTATTTAAAGGTTAAATAAGAAAATGTATTTGAAAGTCCTTAGTACAGAACTAACATATGCACTCAATAATTAATCAAAAATGGTATTTTGCAGAGCTGTGACATCAGAGTTGAAGAAGGAGGAATAAAGAACTTCATTGCTGTTACTGTTACAGACCTAGTGCTGCTCACTCAGTCATGTCTGATTTTTTGTGACCATATGGACTGTAGCCTGCCAGGCTCCTCTGTCCGTGGAATTCCCAGGCAAGATTACTGGAGTGGATAGCCATTCCCTTCTCCAGGGGAATCTTCCTGACCCAGGAATTGAACTCAGGTCTCTTGCTTTGCAGGCAGATTCTTTATCATCTGAGTCACCAGAGAAGCCATTATTGTTATACCTGTGGACTAAATGATAGGACAGTTATCTATGCCACATGTATATCTATCAGTTACATGTACTCCTGAAGGAAGACTAAAAATCTCCCAGAAAAGACTGTTGAATGAAGTTAATAACTCTATAGACACATTTTGCCCCTAGAAGTGCTGACAGTCTGAGAGAGCTCAACTTCTACGCCACTCAGAATTCTCCAAGTTGCTTTAGAGCTGGCTTTAGAAGTGTGAGAAGTCTGAGAGTCAAAAGCTTCAGTGCCTCCTTATCTGAGACATGTCTTGGAGCACACCCGTAAGAGTTGATCTTCCACAAAGAAGAGAATCTGGCTTTGCAAGACAATGTGCATATCCTTATTTTAAAAAAGAAAGAATTTGAGGATTTTGAAGCAAATTCACGAGTGACACTGTAGTTCTTGCATTTAATGACAGAGTCGATGGGGATGTGAAAAACATTCACTCTCAATCCCTTTGTAGAGTAACATGACACATTTTTAGAGGACATTTTGGCAAAGTTTATGCAAAAAAATGTAATGCACATTCTCTATGATCCAGAAAGCCAATCTTTAAGATTCCATTCAACAAAAATGTTTAAATAAACATAAAGAGACATATGTAAAAAGATGCTCTTGGAAATATTGTTAAACATTCCCATCAATTGAGAAATTGCTTTATATAGAGAGCATATCAAATAAAATGCCATGGAGCTCATCAAAAATGAGATAAATGTCTACTGACCTGAAAATATGCTGTTATATATAAAGTCTAAAAGATTATAAAACTTTAAAATATAGTCTTTTTTGTTTAAAATATGCTATATGTGTACAAGTATGCATGTGCATATATATATTACTACTTATGTACTATTTATAGCCACATGATCTGCAAGTAAGCTAGTATTAACGATAGTTACTTCTGGCACTGACATGTGGATTGAGGAAATGGGGTGGGGGAACAGGAAGCTTTTATCTACCATTGTATCCTCTTTGGCATTATTTGAATTTAAAATAATAAACAGTTATATTAATAACTTTTTTAATAAAATGAATTTTTTTACTAAAAATCATTAAGTTATAAGGAAAATCCGCAACAACACATCTTAAAATCTTCTTTTCTCTGGAATCTTACTTCATTCCCATTGTCCCTTTCCCCCACCTAGTTAGGAAAACTTTTATTCTAGCCTGGGTGCTTGTGTGAGTATCTTTTGCCCTTCCCAAACTATCCTCATACTTCTTTGCTGTCTGCCTCTTCCCTTTTTCCCAGGTTCATTAACAACAGCAAAGAACCAAATGAAAAGAGAAGACACTGAGTATCTTTTCTTATTCCTTCCCTGGCAGCTCGGGTGGTAAAGAATCTGCCTGCAATGCAGGAGATCCCAGTTGGATCCCTGGGTCAGGAAGATCCTCTAGAGAAAGGCATCGCTACCCTCACCAGTATTCTTGCCTGAAAAGTCCCATGTACAGAGCATCTGGCGGGCTACAGTCCACTGGGTTGCAAAGAGTCATACATGACTGAGCAACTAACAATCACTTTCCTTGTTACAGCAAAACCAAAAACCTTCTTACCTGAACAGGAGGAGAAGTCTGAGGACACTAATATGCTAAGAAATGTTCTATCAGACCTGTTTCTCACTTTTCCTTTTTCTAAGCTTTAGTACCTATGACAACAGGAACTGCAGCTTCAGTATTATACCCCCTGAACCTACCACACACTCAAAACATAGCAGGTGCTCAACATTGTTAAATATATGTTGGAATAAGTTATACCCTCAACCAGTATATATCATGTTTGGGAGGCACATAATTTCAGTAATTCCTTCTTAATGTCACATGTGCTGCTGACTCACTATTACCTGAGAGCAATAGCAGATTTAAACAACCAGCCGTTGATAACTGAGCATTTGCCTCTGCAAAACCCTGCATGCTAATATAGGCTGTCAGCCCAGAAACCCAGCAGAGCTGTGCTTAGCAACCAGTCCCTTTGCTATCTATTTTGGTTAGCTATGTCAAAAGTTATTCTAACTTCGTTCAATCAATGGCTTCGTGTAGTGAAAGACAGATACTGCAAAGAGACGTGAAAACAGAATCAAAGATTTGTATGTTCAGCACCTCAAAAGGGTGTTCTAAATGTCTCTCTTCTTTTCCAGTGCAGTCAGGGCTGCACTGCGGTCTTGTTTACAACCCATTTGGGAGGGCTCTGCTGAGCAGGAGGAAGGCGTCTTTGACCTTCATCTCCCTACAAGGAGAAACACAGAACAGCTGTCTGTCTACCATTCTGACCTCATTTCCATGACAGGGAACCACTCATTTGGGAACCATGAAAAATAGGATTGATTCATTTTTTTTCTCTAAGATGTTCCAGAAGACAGTGGACTCTTGGTGAGTTGAAGGATGATTGAAATTGTAGGGCCACAAATGTTCATTAGGTGGAAATGGAAAGATGCTCAACCTCCAAGTCATGAATAAATACGGTGCATAATTCAGGTAGTTTGGCCTTTCTGTGCCATTACTTCTGTGTGGTATTTTGGCTCTTAATTTACAGAGAGAAGCCTTTGAATGCAAATAGACATAAACTCCCCCCCCCCAAATAACTAAGGTTAAGTTGAGACCTTGACTGAGAACAGCATTTTTCCAGGATTGGTGCATTCCACCTTGGTCTGTGCATGTGTGCTAAGTTATTCAGTCATGTCTGACTCTGCGACCCCATGGACAGTAGCCTGTTAGGCTGCTCTGTCCATGGGATTTCCCAGGCAAGGATACTGGAGTGGTAGTCATTCTCTCCTCCAGGGAGTCTTTCCAACCCAGGGATTGAATCCACATCTTATGTGTCTCCTGCATTGGCAGGCAGATTCTTTACCACTGTGTTACCTGGGAAGGTCCAACTGAACCCAAACGTGACTGAGCCAGGTCATGTTACCTTCCCAAACTGAGTCCCCAGAAAGGAGCTTTCTTATTTCACAGATCCTGTAAAACCCCAATGAAGATGGAAAGTGATCCTGAGGTTATGAGTCAATAAATTGTCTTATGTCTCAAGCCAGTCTTGACCTCAAACTTAACAATGTCTAATGCCAATTTGAACTGGGAAGGTAACAGAGAAATCAGAGTCCACACCCCCAGAGCAGAGGAAAATTAGGCCTAAAGAGACGGAGGAGTTATCTAAGGACACAGTTGGGAACAGAACAAAAAGGAAAACTGAAACAGACTTTCTGCTCAGTATTCTTCCCTCTATAGCACACAGCCTCTTCATCTTGCCTTGAACTGAAACAGCAATCAACATAAAGCGGTAGCCATTCAATACATTTCTGTCAGTGCCTTCTATGGCCCCAGAATTGGGCTTCTGTGAGAGACAGGCACAAGTGCAGTCTCTACCACTGCCCTCAAGGAGTGGACAAAACTCATGCATTTCTGAGGGATGAATGGAGAGTGACTGCTAATGAGTACAGATTTTCTTTTTAGAGAATAAAATATTCTGGAACTAGATGGTGGTGGTGGTTACACAACTTTGTGAATACACTAAAACTAAACCCACTGAATTGTACATTTTAAGGGGTGGAAGCTATAGTATAGAAATTAGGTCTCACTTTTTGGTCAGGTCATGCAATTCAAGTAATTAATAATGAACCAGAATCGAGTAGCAAAAGATGATTGGTACTAATGGAAACCAGAAGCAGACTAGCAGGTGCCCATATTTCAAGGAAAAGCAAAAGCTTAAAGGAATGCAATGTTTCAGTAGGTAGAAGTAACAGAACAAAAGTGGGAACAGAGGACTAATGGAGAGACTGTGAGAAAGATGAGTTATATTAAAGGATTGTCTTCACACTCATTGTGGGAAGAGATACCATAACAGGGAACATGTGGTGTTTTTTAAAGCATTTTCATGTCTGTTAAAATAACTCCAGAAGAGTGCTGAACAATAAGCCCATTGTGATTTTTTTCTAGCACTTCAACAAACAATTCTATCTGAAAAACATAAATGAGGAAACAAATTTTGGCTCTGGATACTTGCACAGCCTTTGCAGTTTTATGAATCGTGAAAAAGAAATGCTGGAGATAGTCTAGGTAACTGAGTAACTGGTAACTCCATTTAGAGACATGGTAACTGAGTTTAGAGACACACAGATGAAACTGAAGGACAGAATTGGTGATTATATCATATGTTACATAATGTAAACATATAATTTTAGCCTAAAGTGGGCATTTTTAGTAGGATCAATGGTTAATATCAACTAAGAAGACGTTGTACAGATCTGACTCCCATTGCAGGTTTCATGAAATTGTTAAAGCCAAAAAGAGGATTCATGGACATGTCTTGTTTGCCTATCCAAAATCCATTCCCTCTTCTGTTTTCATGTGGGAGAACCATGCCTTCCTTACTCTAGGTTCATATGGCTCAGATTGACTCAAGCGGTGGGCACATGATCCAGGCTTGGCCAATGATCCCACATTTGGACCACCAGTTCAGCCATGCACACGACCCAAGTCAGCATGCCATCCTGGAAATTTTGATAACACAATTTAGATGGATATCTAACCCTACTAATGATGCTAGTCTAGCCCTGCTGGGAACCATCAATAGAAAAGACTTCTTGGTGAGTGAAGCCAATACAAAGCCAAGAGATGAAGAAGCAGATCCTAGTAATCTCCTAGATCCAAACGTATCTGAAGATTTTACCCAGCATCTGGACTGGGTTTCTATCACTTTCAATAAAAAACCATGACAAATGCAACATCCAACTCAACCTTATAATTCTCCAGATGAGGAACTGAGGTCCTACAAAGTGTAAGAACTTGCTTAGTAATCAGTGACAGAATCTAGGTATAAATGCAGATACCTTAGATCTTAGTCTAATGACTTTTCCCTATTTTGTCACTAAAGATTCATTTTGGAACCAATTAGACATTTGGATGTCACCCATAAGCAAAGGTTGTTTGATAGAAGCATTGGTTTTTAAAAAAATTACACATTTGCTTTTAGAGCATCAAAACCCATCAAGCATCAGCAAACATTCAGTGACTCTTCATTTTATTATAATGAACTTATAATTCCTTTCTACAATCTTCACATACCTGATGGATCAAACTCCTACCCCTCTTGCAGTGTCATCTCATATCATGCTCTCCTTTTTCACCAATGCCACAGCCACTCTCCCTTTCTTTCAGGCCTTTGAATGTTGCTCACTCTTGTTCCATTCCAACCCTGGCATGTGTTCTTCCCTCTGGCTTGGTTGCCTGTTCTGTACTCTTTGCATTGCAGACCTCTTCTTACCTTCAAGAGAGCTTCTCAGCTTCAGAGTCACTACTTACCTTCCAACAAAGCAGATCCCTCTTCATATAACTCTTTAACTCAAAACTCTATTAAAATTTTTTCTATATCATTTTATTCCTTTTAAAATATATTTACTATCTTTCCTCTCTGCTGGACAGTGTGTGAGCTGAGATGCCTCTCTATAGACCACTGTTCAAGTCCAGTGCCCAGCATTTAGAATACATTGGATAAATATTCAAATTGAAGGAAGAAATATTTTGTAAATTTCCTCTTTCCTGATTTGAGCTCAAAGATCTCTCTCAAACATGCCTTCGTCTTCTTTGTCCCCAACACTTGAAAGCTGCCTGGTGCATTCTGTTACCTCTCAGGAAATCATTACAAGAGAATTTTTTGTCAATAATACAGCAGTGACTTCCCAAAGTCATTTTTTTTTAATCTAAATCGGTTGGCAGTTCAGCTTCATGCAAACCTGTGTCTAGCAAGGGAAAGCAGGTGGTTCGGTGCTCCACTGGCCAGTGGTGATAAGGCCTAAGTGAATAAATTGCCCTTCCAGGTGATTTGCCTTTTATTGTTTAGACATGAAACTATTTTATTAATTCTGACATTGGCACTGCTTGCTACATCAGATCAAGTGTCTCTGCTGCCAGCTTGAATAGCTAAATATTATCTTTTAGTTCAATTCAGTTGTAAATCTCAACTAAGCCTTCAGAAAAGGTGTGTTTAACCTTTCATGTATTGTAGACAATTGCTAAATCAGTAATGCAGGTATCTATAAGCCAAAAAGCCTGGTCACTTCCAGTCTGCTGGTAGATATATCAACTCTTTAGCTCACTCAGACCTTGTTAGGATCTTTTTGGTTGTAAGAGACAAAAATAAATGGTTCAGGCAAAAATAGAAATTTACTGGGTCACTTAACTAAAAAAAAAAAAAAAAAGGAAGAAGAAGATCCAGGAGTATATCTGTCCCTGGACTCAGGATTTCAGATGATGTCATCCTCAACCCTGCACATTCACATACTTCATTGGCAGGCTCCCTGTGGTGGCAAGAGGGCTGACAGCAGATTTGATATGCTAACAGCCCTTTGTCTAAGCATGTTTCTATGAGTCCCATTGGCTTAAACTAAGTCATATGCTCATCCCTGAAACAATCCCTGTGGCCAAGGGAATATAATGCTTTGAAAGCCCAGACATAATCACATGGTGCATAATCACCTTGGAGCTCTGAAATGGAGTCAACTCCACTTGAATCTTAGGTCAAAGAACAGGGAACAGATTATTTCTCTGCAGAATCAGGACGCTGTTATAAGAAGAAAGGTAAAGGGAAATGAGGCAGCAAAGGCAACAGACATTGGCTATATGCCTCAAGTCACCAGGTTTCCAAAATATTGTCAATAGAGCAACAGCAAAATAACTCTAGTATACCCAGCAAGCCTGGGCCAAACAATGAGAACTAAGAGGCAAGAAGCGATGGGACACAGAAAACTTTAAGTGAGGTATTCTTAATGCTTAACAAGCTATCAACTGTTCCTACATAGGTCACTTCTTTCTTAGAATGAAAGGCAAACTACATACCCACTTAGAATGAAATTACACTTCATTTTTATAGTCTTCACATTAGGTCATGAAAGAGTTGGACACATCTTAGCAACTAAACAACAGCGATCTCTTTCTCTGGCCAGAGCATATGTATCGTTTTTGTATATGAAGTTTGTTTTAATAGCAATAACAGTAACAACATCTCTTTATTTCCCCAACTGAAATTCAGACCCATCTGAGAGGTAATCACAAGAATCAAGACAAGGAAGCCTAGTGGGCCAGCACAAGCATCAGGATGTCCCAGGCACCATAGCCAGCCGCACTAGTACATAGCGCTGTGATCACCAATGAGCATCAGCCACAGGACCCCTGAGTCATGTGACCAACCATGCCAGGACCCAGTCCACTGAAGAAGGGTCAGCAGCTATCAAAAGAGGAGGGGCTGACAGCCAACCAAGCCAGGAGCCAGTCTCACCCACCAGTGTGCCCACGCTATTCAGCCTGTTGCAACAGAAGGGCACACACAGCCCACATGGGGGGCCCTATAGAGTATATAGCTTTTGTGACCAAACAGTTCATTACTGAAGCCCATGGAACATCTCCTATGTAAGACTACTTCTCTAAGATCAGGAAAGATAATTGACCTACCTAATACTCTTGCCTGGCAAATCCCATGGACAGAGGAGCCTGGTGGGCTGCCATCCATGGGGTCGTGAAAAGTCGGACACAACTGAGCAACTTCACTTTCATGTTTCACTTTCATGCATTGGAGAAGGAAATGGCAACCACTCCAGTGTTCTCGCCTGGAGAATTCCAGGGGCGGCGGAGCCTGGTGGGCTGCCGTCTATGGGGTCACACTGAGTCGGACATGACTGCAGCAACTTAGCAGCAGCAGCAGCAATATGAAGAAATAAACACAGAGAATTAGGCAAAATGAGACAGAGGAATATGTTTCAAATGAAGGAATAAGACAAAACCCCAGAAGAAGAACTATGCAAAGTGGAAAAATGCATCTACACAAAAAAAGGAAATCAAGGTAATGATCATAAAGATGCTAACAAACTCAGGAAAAGAATGGATGATTACAGTGAGAAGTTTAGAAAATATAAAGAACTAGACAGAGATGAATAAAACAATAACTGGAATTTAAAAAACACTAGAAAACCCCCATCATGCACCACACATGTGTGGAGAACCTGCTGCTAAACCATTCGTACATGACTTGCTTCTGGGTCAGAGTTTTGTATGAAGCAGAGAAGCTCCCTTGCTGTGATCTATTAAAAGTCAGCCCTCAACAAAAGGGGTTTGTAGAAAAAATAAAAACTTGAAAGAATCAATAATTGATTAGATGATACAAAGAAAATGAACAGGAAAACACACTAGTAGAAATCACCCAAGATGAACTGAAAAAAAATTTTTTTTTTACTGATAATACTTTAAGAGATCTCTTGGAGAACAACAAATGCACTAACATTTGCATTATAGGATCCCAGAAAGTGAAGAGAGAAAAGGAGGCAGAGAACTTATTTTAAGAAATAATAGCTGAAAAATTCCCTAACCTAGGAAAGGAACCAAGATGCACAGAGAGTTCCAAATAATACGAACCCAAAGAGATTCATGTCAAGGATTATTATAACTAAAATGGCAAGAAATAAAGCAAAAGAGAGAACCTTAAAAGCACCAAGGGAAAAGCAACTAGTTATGCATAAGAAAGCTCCCAAAAGACTATCAGCTGACTTTTCAGCAGAAGTTTTGCCAGCCAGAAGGTGTAGCATAATATATTCAAAGTAATGGAAGGAAAAGGCCTACAGCCAAGATTACTCTACCTGGCAGGATTGTCATTCAGGTTTGAACGAGAGATAAAGATTATTAGGGATTAGCAAAAGCTGCAAAAGTTCAGTACCACTAAATGGGTTTTACAAGAAATATTAAGGAGACTTCTCCAAATAGAAAAGAAAGACCACACTAAAAATGTAAAAATTGTGAAAGGAAAAACTTCATTGGGAAAGGCAAACATATAGTAAAGGGAGTAGATAACCTACTTGTAAAACAAGTAGAAAGATTATAAGACAAAAATAGTAAAATTATCTATATCCACAACAGGTAGTTAAGAAATACACAAAAACCAAAAGATGTAAAATATGATGTCAAAAACACTAAAAGTGAGGGAAGTAAAAAAAGCAGAATTGTTAGGCTGTGTTCAAACTTAAGAGCTCATCAACTTAAAATGATCATTCACAAACCAAAATCTGAAATAAACATGAGAAAGAGAGAAGAGATATCCAAACACAACACTAAAGGTAGTGATTAAATCACAAGGGAGGAGATTGCAAAAGAAGAAGAAGAAGAAAAAATACAACAAGAAAAACAACAAAATTCAGAAAACAATTAACAAGATAGCAATAGTACATACCTATCAATAATTACTATAAATATAAAAGGTCAGACTAAATGCTCTGGTCAGCCTATGCTCTAGAGCCTGCAAGCCACAACTACTGAAGCCCAGATACTCTAGAGCTGGTGTGCTGCAACTGCTGAGCCTGTACATGTGCCCAGAACCCATGTTCCACAACAGAAGGCACAATGAGAAGCCTGAACACTGAAATGAAGAGTAGCCCCTGCTGGTCCAAAATAGAGAAAGTCTGCATGTAGCAACGAAGACCAGCACAGCCAAAAATAAATTAAATATTTTTAAAATTACAAAGTGGCTGAAGGGATAAAAATAAAATCCACATATATGCTGCCTTAAAGAAATTCATTTCAGATCTAAAGACACATGCAGACTGAACGTGAGGGGATGAAAAACAGTACTCGTACAAAGAGAAGCAAAATCACAACTGGAGTAGCAACACTTATATCAGACAAAACAGACTTTAAAACAAAGACTGTAACAAGTGTCAAAGAAGGACATCACAAAATGATCAAGGGATCAATACAAGAATAGGATATAGCATTTGTAAACATTTACGCACCCAACATAGGAGCAACTAAATATATAAAACACATATTAAGAGACATAAAGGTAGAAATTGACTGACATAGTAAGGTAGGGGACTTTAACACCCCATTTGTGTCAATAGATAGATCATTCAGACACTGGCCTGAAATGACACGTTAGACCAGGTTGACCTAATAAATATATAGAGACCTTTCCATTCTACAAAAAGCAGAACACACCAACTTTTCAAGTGAACTTGGAATATTTTCCAGGATAGATCACATGGTGGGACATAGAACAAGTTTCAATAAATTTGTAAAAGGTCAAAATCACATCAAGCATCTTTCCTAAACACAAAAATACAAGGCTAGGAATCAACTGCTAGAAAAACACTGTAGAGGCTAAACAATATGCTACTGAAAAACCAATGGCTCACTTCATAAACCAAAGAGGAAATCAAAAATAACTGGAGACTAGTGAAAATGGAAAGACAACTTTCCAAAATCTAAGGGATGCGGCAAAAGCAATTCTAAGAGGAAAGTTAACAGCAGTATAAACCTACCTCAGGAAACAAACAAATCTCAAATAAGCAATCTAACCTTACACTTACAGGAACTAGAAAAAGTAGAACAGCAAAACCTAAAATTAGTAGGAGAAAAAAAATTAAAATCAAGCAGAAATAAAATAGAGGCTAAAAAACCAATAGAAAAAGTCAATAAAACTAACAGCGAGTTCTTTAAAAACACAAAGTTGAAAACATTTGGTCAGACTCATCAAGAAAAAGATAGTGAGTGAGCAAAAGTAGTTCAGTTGTGTCTGACTCTTTGTGACCCCATGGACTATGCAATACATAGCATCATTGAGGCTGAATACTGGAGTGGGTAGCCTTTCCCTTCTCTAGGGGATCTTCCCAATCCAAGGATTGAACCAAGGTCTNGGGCTGGTGTACGGGGATGATCCAGAGAGACGTTGTGGGGTGGGAGGTGGGAGGGGGATTCGGGATTGGGAGCTTGTGTACACCTGTGGTGGATTCATGTCGATGTATGGCAAACCCAATAGAGTATTGTAAAGTTAAATTAAAAAATAAATAAATAAATAAATTAAAATAAAATAAAATAAATAAAAGCATAATACTTACGGTGTTTTGTGCCCTGGAAGTGGTTCCATATGCAATTCAGTGAACATTTCCATTCATATTTTCATAGTGCTCTCCCAGGGAACTAACTTTGCCTCTAAGCCCCCAACAGTGAGGATTAGCTGGCAATGCAGAAATACAAGTGGCTGTCTCATTCCTCTTCTGCCTCCAAGCTCACCACCCACCTCTACCTTTTCCCACTCTCTTCTTATTTTATTTTATTTATTTATGTCTGCGTTGGGTCTCCATTGCTGCATGTGAGCTTGCTCTAGTTGTGGAGAGCGGACTTCTCATTATGGTGGCTTCTCTTTTCATGGAGCATGGACTCTTAAGCATGGTCTCAATAGTTGTGGGGCATGGGCTTAGTTGCCTTGCAGTATGTGGGATCTTCCTGGACCAGAGATCAAACTCGTGTTCCTTGCATTGGCATGTTCTTAACACTTGGATCATCAGGGAAATCCTCTCACTCTCTTAACTTTACCTCCATTTGTCCCTCCTCTTTCCCACTGGTCCTACCTGCATGCAATCCTTGAGAAGGTTGGCAATAGGACTGTGGATTAAAGAGGTTTCTGACCCTCTGGTCCCTGGAGGGAGGTGATCTCATTTTTCACTTCAGCAACCCAGAGATACAGTCATTGGCACAGCTACAACCATCTGCCTTTTCACCCTGCACATAAATTTCTAGGTGTAACTGCTCAGATGACCCATGTAAAAACCTTAACAGGATCAATTAAAGTTGCTTAGGTATGGTGTGGTGATGGTGGTTTAGTCACTAAGTTGCGTCCAATTCTTGTGACCCCACGGACTGTAGCATGCCAGGCTCCACTGCCCATGGGAATTCCTAGGCAAGAATACTGGAGTGGGTTGCCATTCCCTTCTCCAGGGTATCTTCCCGACCCAGGGATCAAACCTGTGTTTCCTACACTGCAGGCAGATTCTTTACCACTGAGCCACCAGGGAAGCTCCTTAGTTATGGTGAAGAATCCTTTAAAAAGAGACAGATAGAGGGTATAGATGTGATAAATATCACCACTGGGAATGAATTTTACTCCCTACTTTCACTTCAGGACTTCCAGGTGGTTTTCTGTTGTTTCTTCCTTGAGGGAAGTCATTTCAAACTGCCCCTGGATATCTGCCCACAGAAAAGCAAACAGCTTTCTTTGACCACAAGTGATTACCACCACCAACTCCTCCACCCAGTTTTTCAATTTTTGAACTCTGGGGTAAATTCTTACCTTATAAAATGAAGATCTAGATAACTCTGGCAAAGAGCCAGCCTCTGCAAACCCGTCTTTTACTAGGCAATGAAGAGTGATTGCACAAACGCTGTATAAATACTTTAGGTATCCACGTCCTCAATCCTGGTAACTGTTGCTGAGCTGTAAACAGAGCAGGAGTGTCTGGCTAGCGCTGGGCAAGCTGAGTAGAATTTGGCTGAACTGGAATTAACATTGAATGGCAACTGACAGATCCTGAACTTAGCAAGACCAAAGCCTGCTTTTTTTCCATTTTGATTATCCTTCATCTATACTAAGTACGAAATACATTAATTATTACAACCCATGTTTTGAAGAAAGGGTAAATAATTAAAAAGGGATTCATGATTATCTTCGTAGCTAGTTCAGCATATATTTTTGAATTCTAAGGAGTTGACAAGGAATGCCCTCAAGCAATCTGATGCTGTTCTGTGGCAGCTGTACTTTTTATAAAATAAACTTCTTTATACTGGAGTATAGGCTTCTCTGGTGGCTCAGATGGTGGAGAATCTATTTGCGGTGCAGGAGACCTGGTTTTGATCCCTGGGTCGGGAAGATCCCTTGGAGAAAAGAAATGGCTACCCACTCCAGTATTGTTGCCTGGTGAATTCCATGGGCAGTAGAGTCTGGCAGGCTATAATCTATGGGGTCACAAAGAGTCAGACACGACTGAGTGACTAACACACACACACACATATTTGAGTATAGCCAATTAACAATGCTGTGATAGTTTCAAGTGAACAGAAAAGGGACTCAACCATACGTATATATGTATCTGTGCATATGTGTGCATGCATGCTAAGTTGTTTCGGTTGTGTCTGACTCTTTTTGACCTATGGATGTGGTCCACCAGGCTCCTCTGTCCATGGGATTCTCTAGGCAAGAACACTTGAGTGGATTGCCATGCCCTCTGCCAGGGGATCTTCCCAACCCAGGGATTGAACCTGTCTCCTGCATCTCCTGCATTGCAAGGTGGTTTCTTTACCGCTCAGCCACTAGGGAAGCCTCAAATATTATCCATTTCCCCCCAAACTCTGCTCCTATCCAGGCTGCTGTGGCAGCTTTTCTTGCTTTAAAACTCTAGTGCCAATTTCCTTCTACTGTGAAACCCAACCCAAACCAAGAAGTGAATCCTCTCCAGAGCAGCACAGTTTAGATTTTTTTTCCCCCAATGAAGTCTTTCCGGATGACTCCAGGCCATCATTATATCTAATATATAAGCACATGAGAAGCTAACTGACCATACAAAATGAGCATTTGTGTACATTTGCGTCTCTATTTAGAATGCAGTTCCTGAGGACAAGAATCATGGGCGAGGGCTTTGCCTCCGTTAAATACCATTTAGAAAAGCAGTTGAAATAACATGAATGCCTGCTTAATCGCTCAGTATTGTCAGACACTTTGAGATCCCAGGGACTATAGCCTGCCAGGCTCCTCTGTCCTTGGGATTTCCAAGGAAAGAATTCTGGTTGCCCAACCCAGGGATCGAACCTGGGTTTCCTGCATTATGGGCAGATTCTTTACCTCTGAGCCACCAAGGAAGACTCTAACACTGAGGCACAGATAGTGATATACTAATTCTGCCACTAAGATGAAGCTGAAAAAGAGAAGCTTTATGTTTTTCAACCTGGGATGGTCTATTATCTCTCAAGCCTCAACAGGGCTATAAATAGAGGAAGTTCAGGTTGACAGCAGAAAAAAAATTTCCTTTGAAAAGGAAAGCAGTACTACTTCTCATCCAGTGATAAAAAAGATGGGGAGAAAAATATTATTTTCCCCCATAATTTTCTCTGTGTGTTCAGCACTTGTACATAATGTAAGTGTAACTGCCTTCTCCAATACTTTTAAATGATGCATATCATAAAAGATGTGTCAGTGATCATACAGTAAACCTCAGCCCCTAGTCCCTATTAAACTGAAAGTTTCACTTTCCCTTTGAATCATGTGTAACAGACCATTCGAAATTGCTTTAGGAAATCAGATATAAGTTTCAACAAGGGGCGATGGCAGGCTACAGTCCACGGGGTCGCAAGAGTTGGACACAGCTTAGCGATTAAACAGCAACAAAGGGCAATGGACCACCAAGTATTTTTCTAGTGGTTTCATACTGTTGCATTTCCTCCCATTTAGGTAGAAGGAGGTCTTAAATGCTGTTGATCTTGGAAATTCGGTGGGAAATGTCTATCCTGCTAGTTGAAAGAGATCCCACCTGGTGGCGGTGTTTGGATTGTATTCCCAGCCCATGTCAAGAAAGAATTCACTCATTAGCAATATTTGGGCATAAATAATGGAGCAATAAAATATTTTCAGGGATCCTGCTGCCTAATACAACCAGATGGGTCCTGATGTCAGAAAGTTCTTGCCACAAACATAATTCTTTTCTTTCCATTTCTGTGGTTAAGCCAAAGTACAACCTCAAGGTACACTGGCTGATGTAGTAGGATAAGAGCTTTCTCTCTGGAGATAGTCTCCAGGGTGGCAGGGGGTGAATGGTCCCCTGGGCTGTACACTGTGTGAGTGATGAGAAGGGAACAAACTTCCTCTTTTTTTTTGCTTTTCAAACTTTTAATTTTGTATTGAGATATAGCTGATTAACAAACAATGTTGTGATAGTTTCAGGTGAACAGCAAAAGGACTCAGCCATAGATTTACATGACTGCATTCTCTCCCAAGCCCCCTCCCATCCAGGTTGCCATACAATATTGAGCAGAGTTCCATGTGCTGTACAGTAGGTCCTTGTTGATTATTCATTTAAAATATAGCAGTGGTTGATCCTAACCACCCTAACTATCCCTTCCCCCCATCCTTCCCTCCGGCAACCATAAGCTTGTTCAAGTCTGCGAGTCTGTTTCTATTTTATAAGAAAGTTCATTTGTATTGTCTTTTTAGATTCCACATATAAGGGATGTCATATGATGTTTCTTCTCTATCTGACTTACTTCACTCTCTAGGTCCATCCATGATATTGCAAATGGCATTGTTTCATTTTTCATGGCTGACTAGTATTCCATTGTATATATGTACCACATCCTCTTTATCCACTCCTCTTGATGGACATTTAGGCTGCTTCCACTTAAGCTGATACTGTAAACAGTGCTGCAATGATCACTGGGGTGGATGTATCCTTTTTGATCATGTTTTTCTCTGGATATATGCCCAGGAGTGGGACTGCAGGGTCATATGGTAGCTCTATTTTGAGTTTTTTTAAGGAAACTCTGTACTATTCTTCATAGTGGCTGTACCAATTTACATTCTCACCAACAGTGTAGGAGGGTGGAGAAGGGAATAAACTTTGTATCAGCAGTACAAAGAGCTCCTTTCCTTAGTTTTTGAAATCCAGCCAGGCTTCAAGAGCTCCCTAATAAAAGGTAGATATCCTTGGGAAGGCTAACACCTTAAGCATTATCAATTGGTATCAGTTAACACCTTGAGGGAAACTTAGGAGAGTTGCCAGAAATTGGTAGAAAAAGAAAGGGGAAATAGAAACAGTCCCTGGGATCAAGTATCAACCCTTTGGTCCAGAATGGGCCCCACTTAATCTCCAGAACAAGTGGATTTCTGTCTTGCATAAGTGGCCTTGGGCAAGTCATTCAGCTAAGCTAGTTTCTGGTTTTTCTGTTATTAGGGGAGAGTAATTATTCTTTATCTCATGAAGGGTGTTGGGAGAATTTATGGTCTATAAAACATTTGAGATTTTCAGTGGGAAGCAGTTCATAAGTACAAAGTGTTATTAGTGGCTTTATTACAGGACTGTAAACATGATCTATGTAGCATCATAATGGTAAGATTTTGTGGAAGTACTTATCTCTAGCTTAGTAGAGAGGTGGACCTGTTTGTATCTCCCTGCCAGGCCATGGTAGAAGTCCTACGAACCACTGATGAATAAAGATTAAGTCCTGATAGGAAGGGGATGTTGTTGACTTTTATTACCTAACACAGGTGTTTTATAGTATTTCTTATCAGAGAGTGATATCCGAATGCATAGCTAAGCACCACTCAAGGCAGTTTGGATAGATTTTTTTTTTTTTGATCCCATGAAAAAGCAGAAGTTTTTCTTTTCCATGACTACAGTCAACTATTATCCGCCTGCTCTTCCATGTGGCCACCCTTGTCTTTGTGCCAGATGAGAAGAATTGCTTCCTGATGTCCCCGTCTCTGTCCACACAGAAACAGGACAAGAAAAACCAAGGCTCTGACTTGCACTGGCTTCATTTTCCCATAAACTCAGTACATCCAATCATTTTGCCACCAGTGATTGATACTCTGTGTCAATGCCGTGACTCTGAGGACAGTTAGAGCCTCCTTATTGTGAAAATCATCTGGTTCATAGTCGCTGTTTAATAAACAGTTGTCAAATTCATGAATAAATGATTTAGAACTCAATACACTTGTCCTCATTCTTTCTCATAATCCGTGTTGTTGAGTTCCTTCAGGCAGCATTTTATTTTTTTCTCTAATCCTTTTGTTTTGTTTTATTTTTTAAAAATATAAATTTATTTATTTTAATTGCAGCATTTTAATTCACTGTGATATATTTGCCAGAATAGGCAAACCCATAGAAGGACAAAACAGATTGGTGGTTGCCAGGAGTTGAGGAGAGTGACTGTTGAATGGATATGAGATTCTGTTTGGGGTGATGGAAAAATTCTGCAAGTAGCTAGTGCTGATGATTGCACATTGGTGTGTACCTTTATAACGGTTTACAAGGTAAATTTTGTGTTATGTGTATTTTACCATACACCCATGCAAGATAGTGCAGTTCTAAGTTAATATAGTCTGACCTGTGATTGGCTAAATAACTTGTGCCAACAATAATTGGAAAGATCCTGAAAATCTGTGTAACACTAATATTTCTTTTCCTCCTGTGATTTGCTGCAGGGAAGATAAACTTTAAGGTCGCATGACCAACTTGTCTTGATTTGTCCAAGTCTGTCTTGGCATAGGATGGAAAAGTCCATGTCCCACTTAATCTATCCTGAGCAAGCAAAAACAGTTGGTCACTGAATTAGTCAGGGTTCTGCTCTCAAGACTTGCAACTGAGGACTTTCCTGGTGGTCCAGTGGCTAAGCCTCAATGTTCCCAGTGCAACGGGTCCATGTTCGATCCCTGATCAGGGAACTAGATCCCACATACCATAACTAAAGATCCCACATGCCATAACTAAAGAAAGATCCCACATGCCACAACTAAAAGGACACACGTGCCAAGGCTAAGACCCAGCACAGCCAAATAAATACATTTCTTTATACGACCTTCAGCTAACTGGATGAGGCCCACCCCACTCTGGAAAATAAACTTAAGTTCAACTAATTGTAAACGTTGATCACATGCACAAATATCTTCACAGCCATATCTAGACTAGTTTTTGATGAAACCAGCACCATAGCCTAGCCAAATGGATACATAAAATTCGTCATTGTGGTCCTATTACTTTAAATGCCTCTTGAAAAATCTGGTGTCTACAATATTACGGTGTTGAGGAAGCAATGGAATATTTCAAACCAATTGGTTTTAAAATAGTTCAAAAGCAATGATCCTACATGCATGGCAGCAAAGGAGGCGCAGACATAAAGAACAGACTTTTGGACTCAGTGGGAGAGGACCAGGGTGGGATGATTTGAGAAAATAGCACTGAAACATGTACTTTATTATATGTAAAATAGATGACCAGTGCGAGTTCGATGCATAAAGTAGGACACCCAAAACTGGTGCTCTGAGACAACCCAGAGGGATAGGGGTGGGGAGGGAGGTGGGAGTGGGGTTCAAGATGTGGGGGACGCATGTATACCTGTGGCCAATTCATGTTGATGTATGACAAAAACCATCACAATATTGTAAAGCGATTACCCTCCAATTAAAATAAATGAATAAAAAAAGAAGCCTAGGAAAAAATATGGCTATTGACTGTATGGGATAGGCTACCCACTCCAGTATTCTTGGGCTTTTCTGGTGTCTCAGATGGTAAAGAATCCACCTGCAATGCGGGAGACATGGATTAGATCCCTGGGTTAGAAAGATCCCCTGGAGGAGGGCATGGCAACCCACTCTAGTATTCTATCCTGGAGAATCTCTATGGATAGAGGAGCATGGCAGACTACAGTCCATGGGGTTGCAGAGAGTCGACTGAGCAACTAATAGGACAGAAAACATGAAGATGAGCTTTTTTAAAATAATAAAATTGGCATAGAATTGTAAAAAATATTTTAGGGTGATGAAATAGTTTCATTTTCAATTAAAGAATTTCAAATTGATCTAAAATAATATCTAGAAGCACAGAGAAGATGGAAGAGGATAGTACATTATGTTATGGTGCATGTCATCCCAAGGAAATAATTGTTCTTCAAATACAGATACTGCGGTGATGGACCGAGAGGCAGTGGGAGGATGTGTTAAGGGTACATTGGCTGGAGTCAAAGAGTTAAAATCAAATCTTGGTTTCTTCACTAATGACTTTTAGGGGACTTGAAAATTTTTTTCATAAGATTGTTGGAAAGAGTATACAAATACTATGTTCCTATTTCAGGATTTGACTCTATTAATGGTCAGTATATGGCAGCAATAGAAAGTGTAATACAATACTTATGGTTTTTCCATTAGTCATGTATGGATGTGAGAGTTGGACAATGAAGAAAGCCGAGCACCGAATAATTGATGCTTTTGAACTGTGGTATTGGAGAAGACTCTTGAGAGCCCCTTAGACAGCAAGGAGATCCAACCAGTCCATTCCAAAGGATATCAGTCCTGAATATTCATTGAAAGGACTGATGTTGAAGCTGAAACTCCAATTTTTTGGCCACCTGATGCAAAGAACTGACTCAGTGGAAAAGACCCTGATGCTGGTAAAGATTGAAGTCGGGAGGAGAAAGGGACGACAGAGGATGAGATGGTTGGATGGCATCACCAACTCAATGGACATGAGTTTGGGTAAACTCTGGGAGTTGGTGATGGACAGGGAGGCCTGGCATGCTGCAGTCCATGGGGTTGCAAAGAGTGGGACACAGCTGAGTGACTGAATTGAACTGAACTAAACTGAAGCCGTTAACAGTTGCTGAGCACTTTGAGAAGCTAAGAGCTGTGCTGGTCATTTCGCGGGGATTCTTTGTTTAATCCTCACAATCACCTGATTCTGTACTGATCATTATCATCCCCATTTTACCAGTGAGGTAATCAGGCTTGGAGGGGTTCGAGATTGCCAAGGCCAAACACATAGTAAATGGTGAAACTAGGATTTGAACCCAGCCACTCAGTTTCAGGACCTATGTTCTTAAACCTTCTGGCACATTGACTATTTGAAAAAAAAAAATTAAAGTCCCTACATGAGGCTAAGTTTGAGTAATTTTTATAGTCAGTTATTTCCTAGTCAGTTATTTCTGGATGTCCTCAGGCAAATTATTTAAGCTCTCTACATTTTTAGTACTCTATTAAACAGTTGTAATAATAATTACAGTCAGTCTTCATTATTTGCAGATTCTGTCACTGCAAGTTCACCTGCTTGCTAATATTTATTTGTATTCTCAAAATCAATATTTGGCACTCTTGCAGGCATTCCTGAACATATTCAGGGTGGTGAAAAAGGTGAATTGCCTACTATGCACATGCCCAGCTGAAGCTGAACAAGGCAACACGCCACCATCTTATTTCAGCTCTCATACTGAAACAGTGTCCTTTTTACAGCCTAGCTGATGCCATGTTTTTCACATTTTTGTTCTTTTTGTTGGTGATTTTGCCTCCAGTATGGCCCCAAGCATAGTGTGCAAGTGTGTCTAGTGTTCTAGCACAACGCTGTGATGTGCTTCATGGGAAAAATCCGTGAGTTATATAAACTTCACTCAGGCAGGAGTTATGGCTAAATGCTGGCCATGAGTTCAGTTGTTAATAAATCAACAATATATATTAGATACGGTGTCTTTAAACAGAAACACACATAAAAAGAAGTTATGTATTAATTGGTTGATGAAAATATTATTACCAGAGACTCCTAGGAACATAACCCACTATTTCTCCAGCAACAACAGCTCCATAGCCATTAATGCAGTGTTTGTGGTGACTTTGCAGAGGTTGCTACTGTGAAGAACAAGAATTAACTCTATTTCTCAAGGGTGTTATATGGATTGAATATGATAAAATGGGCTTTCCAGGTGGAGCTAGAGGCAAAGAACCTGCCTGACAGCGTAGGCAAACTAAGAGACACGGGTTTGATCCCTGGGTTGGGACGATCCCCTGGAGGAGGGCATAGCAACCCACTCTAGTGTTCTTGCCTGGAGAATCCCCATGGTGGGCTACAGTCCATGGGGTTGAAAAGAGTCAGACACGACTGAAGTGACTGAGCACAACAAGGGAATGTAATGTCCTTGGCACAAAGGAGAAACTCAGTAAATTATAGCTAAATTTTTTTTTTCCCTTTTGAAATCCTATATCACTTCATTCTAGATTATTTAGTGAAAATTTTGTAGTGTTTGTCCAATGCATCATTTCTAAAAATTACCTTTAAAAACACATATTATAACCTATATCTCAAAGAAACAAGGGAAAACATTTTTGGAATGTTACAGCTGGAGGCAAAAATTGTTGCCTGTTAGACCTACTGTGAATCTTCATGTGTGGACACATGGGCATTATGGAATAACTGTTTCAAAAGACAAATTCTTATTGCCTTAATTTTCTCAGTCATAAATATTAAACATTGATTAAAAAATCAGGAAGCTTCTATAAATGCTCATACAATTGAACAGAATCCTTGGTGGAAGATTTTTTTTTTTTACTAAGGTCATTAAGTTCTTTTCAGTAGAACAAAGAAGAATGAAATACAGAGAAATATCTGTAAGAACTCACGAATGTTGTGAACATATTGAATAAATGTTACTATTTTAAAAAATTTTTATCTTTCTTCAGATAATATGGGAGTATTAATCTTGCTCAACCGTTTTTGAGACTTTAAAATTTTTTAATTCCTCTCAAAGAGGATAATTTCTTTACATTCTATGAATCTCTGCTCAAAAGAAAATGTATTTTTCTCCTGAAAGGAAAACTTCTTAAGTTTTAAATTTATGAGATTGGTTTCAAGATATAACACTTAAATGTCAATACAATGGTTTTAGTTTTCGGATCCTTAGTCAGTTCTTCCTAGTAGGAATGTCATCCACAGTGGGTACATGTGGCAAATACTTGTTCATCCCTTGAGAGAGTTCAGATTTTACTTTTTTCATGAAGACTCTCCACAGCCAAAGGGAGCTTTACAAGTCCACCCTGGAAGTACTCCCAATACTGTGTTGCCGTGTGTTCCACTATTGTTGCTGTTGAGTCTCTAAGTCATGTCAGGCTCTTCTGTGACCCCATGGACTGTAGCCCACCAGGCTCCTCTGTCCATGGGATTCTCCAGGTGAGAGTACTGGAGTGGTGTGCCATTTCTTTCACCATTAGTACCATATAATTCCTTTTCTGGCATCCCCCAGTGTAGTGAACTGTGCTAGCACAAATAGGATGTCAATAAAAGCTTGCTGAACAGAGAAACAAATGAATGCCACCAACTTCCCAAATTTGTGTGTTTGTGTGTGTGTGTGTGTTTAGCTACAGTGTGTTTGTTGCTTTTCTTATCCAAGACACATAGCTAGTAAGTGGCAGGGCAGAGTTAGGGAGAGAAAAAAGTTCTTCCTGATCCAATATTCTTTACACTTCATCCTTAATCTTTACCTTCTAATTTTAAATTTGGGATCCTTGAGACCTAGTGTATTCTGACAAGATCTACTGGTCTCTGAAAGGAGCCGAGTTGATAAAGCCATATCCTTAAGCGTAAATAAGAGGTCACTCTCAAACGTGTTTTTCTTCCTCCGACACTTACCTTTTTTGGCGTAATGAAGGATATCTCCACCAACTCTAAAACAAACTTAGCTCTAATGCAACATATGTTAACATTAAGGATCTCACTGATGAATTTAAGATAAGAAACCTAGAAATCTAAGAACCACTCTTGACCCCAGTGCCTGGAGAGCTGTGAGCGTTCTGACATATCTTATCAGTTACGAGTAGCTTAAGGAAAACGTACTAATTTCTTGGTTTTCTATCGTCCTTTTTTATCGTCCTTAGAATTACTTAGGTCATTTATATTAGGGAATTATTCTCTATCCTGTGGACTTTCTCAACCAAAAACTTCTCATCATTTTGTAATCTTTCCTTTTTCCACTTTTACTCTCTGTCTTTAATTGTTCCCAAGTTTTGCCAGAGCTTCTGGTAAAGATCTGATCCTTTTAAAAATATTCTCACCGACACCACTTGAGTTCACATTTTCTTGTCCCAAGTACAGTTATGCAGTAACCTTCTGACACAGTTTTCCAGTTTTCAAATCCTTGATTCTCCTTCCTGTTTATCTGTTTTTCATACAAGTAATATCATCTTTATGCAGTATAAATAGATTTCGCCTTTTTTTTTTTCTGATTAAAAACACATATAATGGTTGGTCTCTTGTTGTCCAGCTGATTAAGGATAAAAAATCTGGGTAACTTAGGGGATGAACTTAGGGTAGTTTATTATCACTCTTTCATCTCTGTGATATGGACACGAAGTTTATGTGCTATGCCCACTTCTGTTTTTGTCATTTAGTCACTAAGTCGTATCCCGCTGTTTTCGACCCTACAGACTACAGCCTACCAGGCTTCTCTGACCGTGGGATTTCTCAACCCACACTAGAGTGGGTTGCCATTTCCTTCTCCAATGCCCACCTCTGCTCACAGCTCTATCCCAGGACTCAGCAGGGTGTGTGGCATATAGGAAGGACTCATCATAATTTTAAAAAATATGTACATATTTTATTTGTCTGCATAGGCTGTTAGTTGCAGCATGCAGGATCTTTAGTTACAGCATGTAGAATCTAGTTATTTGTCCAGGGGTGGAACCCCGCCCTGCCCCATTTGGAGCACAGAGTCTAAGCAAAGTTGCTCATCAAAATTTTTGATTGAACAAATCAATTCAAAAACTGATATTTAAATACCATTTGACTTGAGTTCAGCCTCTAAATGGAATGTGCAGTTCTGTGACATTTCATATTAACATTCATGGAATCACACACAAAGGCATTTGGAATCTATAGGAGACACAGAAGTATGAATTTATTTCTTGTTCTTGCTTCCCAGCCCACCTGTGTGTATTCAAGTTTCCTTAGCATTTTGCCTTTACATAGTAAATTATCCAGAAACAGCAATGGTTCATGAATGGTTGTGTCTAAGTTTGTTATCGTTCTGTCACTAAGTTGTGTAGGTATTGTTTTTAGCTGCTCTTTTTATTTATATTCAAGTATGGCTTAAAGTGGGAAAGTGATGAAACAATCGGAGTTTGATTATGTGGTTTTTCCCTATTTCTTCCAGGCCCATTCCTAGTAAGTCTTTGGTTTTCCTCTCTTGTCCCCCATGAGTGGGTAAGAAAGATTAGTGGGAAACCTCTCCAATCAAATATTACATAGATACGGCCTTTTCTGCCTCTTCTCTATTTCATCTCTAGTGATACTGCTATTCTGCTCCATATCTGGTTCTCTTAAGGCTGCATTATTTCCAAGTCAGCTTTTACTTTATGGGGAGGGGGTATATATCATTTCACATGATAACGGCAGGAAGATCAGCTTGACCACATAGGCTTCTATTGGGGAAAGTCTTTCCATTCTCAGTAGTTGACCATTCCACCCATAAATCTTGGGATGCTTTGTTTTGGATTGTGACAAAGGCTGGGCTCAGCTAAGACTTTTTAATCAGCTCTCATGGGATGTCCACACTGGTCTTTTCTACTTCTTCCTTTCCCGGCCCCTCCTCCCTTCTTCCTGTCCTCTCTGCCTGTTCTTGCTCTTACCCAACATTTGCCCTTAACCCAGGGGGCAATTTCCAGCTCTGGGTATTGTCTATTTTTTTTTTTTTTCTTATTTTACAACATCTCCTTCAGGGCAATAAACACACATTTGCATTTCAATAGCAACTCCTGGCTATATTTAAAAAATACCACCCACAAATAATATTTTAACACAGGAAACCCTCATTCTTCTTTATGCTGTGTCTCCCCTCTGTTTTCAGAAGCAGGGGCAAGGGGCTAAACTTTTCACATATTGCTTGCTTTGAGTGCAAGTGAAACTTAAAATAGCAGTGCTTGACTAATTTTGCTTTTCCCACTTTGAACCTGCGATGACTGTTCTTCCATTTACGGTTGTAACTGCTATCTCTCACCTCTTTCCTCAGGGACTCGCACACCTTGTTTCCTATAAACCATCCAGCACTTGACTTACAGATGGAAGCAATGGTGACTGCCTTCTCTCATTCACCCCTTCTGCAGACAATCCCTTTAAACCATCGCAAAGATGATTGAAGACTCTCCAACTTTCTTTTATACCAATCTACTTTCCACTCTACTCTTAGCCTCATCCCCACACCTCTAGATAACGTAAAGGTAGGTTGAAAGGGTTGAGATCTGTACAAACGTAGCAGGGGCTTTTCACTTTTTCTAAGGAAGTGATATAAAAATTACTTAATTACATAGAGCATTTGTAAATTCTAGTGCTCTCATTTGAAAGTCACAATAACCCTTTGGGGTAGGAAGGATTCTTAAATTATAACATTATGCTTATTATTAATCTGTAAGATAGCATGGAAAAACTAGAACAAATATTTTGGCCAATCCAACATATAAAAGATGCTTGCTCCTTGGAAAAAAAGCTATGACCAACCTACGCAGCATATTAAAAGGCAGAGACATTACTTTTCCAGCAAAGTTCCATCTAGTCAAAGCTATGGTTTTTCCAATAGTCATGTATAGAAGTGAGAGTTGGACTATAAAGAACGTTGAGTGCCAAAGAATTGATGCTTTTGAACTGTGGTGTTGGAGAAGACTCTTGAGAGTCCCTTGGACTGCAAGGAGATCCAACCAGTCAATCCTAAAGCAAATCAGTCCTGAATATTCACTGGAAGGTCTGATGCTGAAGCTGGAACTCCAATACTTTGGCCACCTGATGCAAAGAACTGACTCATTGGAAAAGATCCTGATAATGGGACAGATTGAAGGCAGAACAAAGGGACAATATAGGATGAGATGGTTGGATGGCATCACCGGCTCGATAGACATGAGTTTGAGCAAGCCCCAGGAGTTGATGATGGATAGGGAGGCCTGGTGTGCTGAAGTCCATGGGATTGCAAAGAGTTGGACACGACTGAGTAACTGAATTGAATTGAACATATATACATTTTCCTAAAGAAGAAACTACTTTAAAATGGGAAATTAATTGATCACCATTCTGCCAAAAGCCAAACACATGAAAGAAAAATAAAACAAAGCCACAACACTTAGTCTGCATTTTCTATCCTCTTATAGTTTAGGATCAAGTTCATTAATGTATTTATCTATCCAGCTAACATTTCTTGAATTCCTACTATGTGTAAGGCTGTGTCAACTGCAAGGTTGGGAGGTATTTATGTTAGATTATGTGCTTCAAGTTGTTGTTGTTGTTGTTGTTTAGTCGTTCAGTCATGTCCAACTCTTTTGCAGTAAATAAATCTCCTCCCACTTTCCCATCCTCTCCCTTCACCCCTTGGTGCTTTGACTCTACAAGCACTACAAAGGCTTCCCTTGTGGCTCAGCTGGTAAAGAATCCTCTTGCAATGCAGGAGGCCTCGGTCTGGTCGCTGGCTTGGAAAGATCCCCTGGAGAAAGGGAAAGGCTACCCATTCCAGTATTCTGGCCTGGGGAATTCCATGGACTGCATAGTCCATGGGGTCGCAAAGAGTTGGACACGACTAAATCACTTTCAGCACTATATAGCTGATTCTTGCATATTATGCCACCCATCCTTTCCATAGCAGATCCATGAGAACTGGTTTTCTGCAAGCATCAGTTATAACTTCTGTAATTGTTTATTAACATTTACTTTTCAAGAATGAATGGTTTCTTATTTGTTTCCTTAGATTATCCTGCTTATGTGCCTTTTAGGATTATTACTTTTATATAGATTGCTTTTGGAGGGGGGTGAATAAAAGGTCATGTGTAAATATTTCTTATCTCTAGTAAAAAAAAATGCCATATAGATATTACATTTGATAACCTTTCATTAGACATTGAAAATAAGATATATGATTTTTAAAATAGGTATCATTGCTTAATAATATACAAACCAGAAAAGAAAATAGCAAAGGAGTTTATCTTTGATGCAATACTTGAAATAATTTGGGCCTGAGGTAATAGGCAGTTTCATTTATTTGAAAATGTATGGAGGCAGGTAAGGAGCAAAAGGTGCTCCTGCCATTCTAAAGGGTCTTCCTTTAGTGTGCAATTAAGGTAATAACCTGGGGCTTCCCAGATGGCACTAGTGGTAAACAATCCACCTGCCAATGCAAAGCACTCAGGAGACACCGGTTTGATCCCTGGGTCAGGGAAAATCCCCTGGAGCAGGCCATGACAACCCACTCCAGTACTCTTGCCTGGGAAATCTCATGGACAGAGGAGGCTAGTGGGCTACAGTCCATGGGGTCACAAAGAGTCAGACACGACTGAGCAAGGTGATAACTTACTGGTACTAACAAATAGACAAAAATATTTTTCTCACATTGTAAAGATACTTTTACAAAAAATACAGTAGTTACACGTTATAAATTAAGTACACGATATTAATAGATGATGAGACAATTTTCTAGAAATGGGTTAAATTACATCAACAAATATGTTGCAAAAATTCTATACCCTTCTTTTCATACATACCGAGCTATTTTTGAGGTGAAATGGCAATATACTTGTACTGGCCTCATCTGATTTTCAATTAAATTAATTAGTAGCTTAGATAAAATACTGAGTTAACTTTTATTGAGAATTTAGTATGTGCTAAAGGACTTTATCTCCATTATCTTATGAAATTATCTTAACCCAATGGAACGCACACTCTTATTAGTCACGTTGTAGATGAAGAAACTAAAGCTCTGTGGGATTAAGTTACAGTCCCTGGTTCACACAAGGAAGTAAAAAATGGGGACTGTGCTATGAACACAAGCAATCTGGTTTCAAAAATATGAACTCCTAAAATTAACTCATTTTAGTCCAGGTTCTACCCAACACATTTTAAAAGGCCACCCTCATAAAGCCTATTGATGACAGAGAAAGTAAAATTCTTTTCTGACCATATTTTCCAAATAAAAATTTAGGGTGTGTAGTTTGAGAAAGAGTAAGCTGGCTTAAAGTTCAGCATTCAGAAAACAAAGATCATGGGACCCAGTCCCATAATATCATGGCAAATAGATGGATTAACAGTGGAAACAGTGGTAGACTTTATCTTTTGGGGCTCCAAAATCACTCACTGCAGATGGTGATTACAGCCATAAAATTAAAAGATGCTTACTCCTTGGGCGAAAAGTTATGACCAAGCTGCTGCTGCTGCTAAGTCACTTCAGTTGTGTCTGACTCTGTGTGACCCCACAGATGGCAGCCCACCAGGCTTCCGTCCCTGGGATTCTCCAGGCAAGAACACTGAAGTGGGTTTCCATGACCAAACTAGACAACATATTAAAAAACAGAGACATTACTATGATAGCAAAGGTCCATCTGGTCATAGCTATAGTTTTTTCAGTCGTCATGTATGGATGTAAGAATTGGACTGTAAAGAAAGCTGAGTGCCGAAGAATTGATGCTTTTGAACTATGGTGTTGGAAAAGACTCTTGAGAGTCACTTGGATTGCAAGGAGATCCAACCAGTCCCTCCTAAAGGAAATCAGTTCTGAATATTCACTGGACTGATGTTGAAGCTAAAACTTCAATAAATTTGGCCACCTGATGGGAAGAGATGACTCATTTGAAAAGACCCTGATGCTGGGAAAGATTGAATGCTGGAGAAGGGGATAACATAGGATGAGATGGTTGGATGGCATCACTGACTCAATGGACATGAGTTTGAGTAAACTCCGAGAGTTGGTGATGGACAGGGAGGCTTGGTATGCTGCAGTCCATGGGGTCACAGAGTCAGACGTGACTGAGCGACTGAACTGAACTGAACATACTCTGTATATTACTGTTAATATTACAATTATTAAAAAGAGACATTCAGTAATTTCCTTGGATGAACACGGCAGGATGTTTGAAATCAAGATTGTCTCAGAAATCCTTGGGAGATTTGATACTGTATACACGTTTTTTAAGTGACTAACCATAGATCTTATGTAGAAGTTGAATATTTGATATTCTTCCTTTAGAATGAAAGACAAGTTGATATCCTTTTTCAAGGCCTGTTGGTATCCATCTAGTCATTCACTTAGAATGGAATCATTTCATCTTTCACGGACTGGTTGTAATATTCTATCCTTGGTAATTCATGTATTGATTGAATACTTGAGTTACTTGGTAAAGCCTGAAGTCTAAAATAAAATTCTTTGTATTATTTATAATTAACTTTAATCTAGGCTTGATGCAACATTATAGTATTTTTTGCCTGTTCAATTGGGAAGAGTTTGCTGGGATTTTCCTTCAATGAAATGTTTTAAAATGGTCCCTGTTTAGCAACCAAACATAAAATCAAAGCAAGGGAAGGGGAGCGGGAAAGACAGAAATTCTTGGTCTTTTAATTTATTAAAAGAAAAGAAAACAAAACAAATATTTTAAGAAGAACAATTGTCCAGTTCCAGACTCTAATAGAGGTTACAGCTTCCTGAATCACTTCTTTGGAAAATTCCAAAAACCCTGTCTCTCTATCTGACAGAAACCCAGCAGCTACATTGGAGAGTACAGAGTGGAAATTTCAGGATGTTGAAAGTCAGGTCTTTACATGAAAGAGAGGAAACAGTAGAAACAGGGCTTGTGTCTGGCCTGTTATCATTCCTGCAGACCCTCACCTCCTGATGCCGTGGAGCTTCAAAGGAATCTTCCAAATGTAAATATTAAAAGGATGAATTAGTTCAGCTGACCTAGAAGACAGAGATGTGGTAAGGATAGTATTATGAAAGAGAAGGTGTAATTAACTTCCTATGACCATGATATAATCTCTTAGGAAAAACATCCAGACACACATAAGAGGGCTGACATAGTCAGAGGAAGTAAATGGTACATTATTTAAATCACACTGCTTCATCCCGTTGGTTTTATAAATTTATTTATTTATTTATTTTTTAATTTAACTTTACAATACTCTATTGAGTGACAATTGGTGTGTAGAATTTACATTATGCAATTTTCAGACAATCCCTGAATGGGGATGGGTGCTATGCTTATGGAAAGATAACAAGTGGATATTATAAAGACAACTGAGTTCCTTTAGGTATTCTTCTCTGTGTGGAGAAGGAAATGGCAACCCATTCCAGTCTTCTTGCCTTGAAAATTCCATGGACAGAGAAGCCTGGTAGGCTACAGTCCATGGGGTCGCAAAGAGTTGGACATGATTGAGCGACTTCACGTTCACTTTTTCTCTGTGTGTGACATATAATATTGAGTCATTTGTACCTTTAATGGTTATATTCACAATATTTTCTTCAAAGTGTCAGCTGAATGTGAAGGTTTTGTCATCATCAAAGAATAAAAATGGCAAAAATAAGCATATTAAATATTCTTAGAAAAATTCAGGGTGGATAAGAGAATGAACTGGGGCTCAGCTCTATGCTTAGAGTTGTGTGACCCTCAGAAATTTACCTGACCTCTTTGTGTCTTGGTTTCTGCCTCTGTAAAATGAGGACAATTAATAGCAATGACTTCAGAGGGTTGCTTAATTAATTAAGATTAATGAAGACAACACGAGTGATGTCCTTAGAGCAGGGTGTATAACTGCTAGCTATTTAAATTAACTGCAAAACCATTCCCTGCTGAAAAAGGAGTTGGCAGAAGTGCAATCAGGAAAGTGGGGCTTCCCTGGTGGCTCAGTGCTAAACAACCCGCTTGCCAATGGAGCAGATGCAGGTTTGATCCCTGCATCGGGAAGATCCCCTGGAGAAGGAAATGACAACCCACTCCAGTATTCTTGCCTGGAAAATTCTATGGACAGAGGATCCTGGTGAGTTACAGTCCCTGGGGTCGCAAAAGAGCACGACTTAGCGACTAAACAGTAGCAACGATCAGGAAAGCATCCCATTGTAACTGAGGTATGTAAGAGGCTTCTTCATATGATAAAAGCAAGAGCCACAGCCTCATCAATGTTGCTGCACACCAACTGATGGCATGCATCAAAGGGAGATTGGAAATGGTCAGGGAAGACATGGACCAAGGATTTATCAGTGCAGATTCAGTTCAGCTCAGTTCAGTCGCTCAGTCGTGTCTGACTCTTTGCGACCCCATGAATCGCAGCACGCCAGGCCTCCCTGCTCATCACCATCTCCTGGAGTTCACTCAGACTCACGTCCATCGGATAGTCAGTGATGCCATCCAGCCATCTCATCCTCTGTCATCCCCTTCTCCTCCTGCCCCAAATCCCTCCAAGCATCAGTCTTTTCCAATGAGTCAATTCTTCCCATGAGGTGGCCAAAGTACTGGAGTTTCAGCTTTAGCATCATTCCTTCCAAAGAAATCCCAGGGCTGATCTCCTTCAGAATGGACTGGTTGGATCTCTTTGCAGTCCAAGGGACTCTCAAGAGTCTTCTCCAACAGCACAGTTTAAAAGCATCAATTCTTTGGTGCTCAGCCTTCTTCACAGTCCAACTCTCACATCCATACATGACCACAGGAAAAACCATAGCCTTGACTAGTCGGACCTTAGTTGGCAAAGTAATGTCTCTGCTTTTGAATNCACAGCTTCCAAAGGTCACAATGTTCTCAGCATTAACATTGGTGGTGGTTTAGTTGCTAAGTATACTACAACTCTTTGGTGACATCAAGGACTGTAGCCCACCAGGCTCCTCTGTCCATGGGATTTCCCAGGCAAGAATACTGGAGTGGGTTGCCATTTCCTTCTTCAGTCTCAGAGTAATATTCAGCACCAATTCTCTGGAATTCAAAGTCACTCTCCTGGGACATTAAAAGAATACATCCAAGTCCCACTCTTCACATTTCATTTAAATCAACATCACTTCTTCCCCAGTTCATAGTAAAGAGGTTAGTGGGGACAAGTTATCAGCTTGGTTGTTAATATCTATACTGATGGTAATTAACATGATGATTAGCAGATATTTATGTGTACCCAAGACACAGAGGCTTAACCTATGTCACTATCATTGGTGTACTGTAAATAGACTGACTGACAGGATTAGGGACACACACGTGTATATTCATTAACAGAATGAGTTGGTTTATACTACTGCTTTTGTTCAGGCTCTTCAACAGCTTCTTAATTGGTCTTCTCTTCCTCTAGCCTCCCTTGCTCCAATCTACTTTTCACAGTGTTGCCAGAAGATTGTCTAAAAAGCCAACATAACTGCATAATTTCCAACTTAAAAAGCTCTGATGACTTCTTGTCACATATAATATTTAAAAAAACAAACAAAAATACCAGAACAAAACAAGCTCCATATTCATTGAGGATCTATCCCTATGATCTGGTTGTCTCTATTCCTAGCCTTCTTGATATACCATTATACTTAAAGCTTATTTTCTTGCCATACCAAATATCTTACCACTCCACCCACTGCAGCATGGTAGGCCCCTGTTAACCCCCATACTTTTCTACATAATGTTACTCACAAAACATGGTCCATGGGCCAACTTCAGCCCACAATCTGTTTCTATAAATCAAGACTGATTAGAACACAGTATGGCCCATTAACTTATATACTGTCTCTGACTGATTTTTCACTAAAATGACACAGCTGAACAGTTATGACAGATACCATATAGAAGCAAAGCCAAGAATATTTAGCATCTAACTTTTTACAAAAAAAGACTGCCAATCCCTGATCTAGAATTTTGGCCTCCCACTCACCCCCTGCCCCAGCTTTTCCCTTGGGAAAATTCTATGCATCTTCCAGAGATATATATTGAATATGCAGATCCATATCTTTAGGGATCAGGATATCTTACACTTTCTGAAGAATGTTCTATAGTTATATTTCATTTCTCTTAGCTTAAGAAACTCTGATTTTTGTTTTCAGTGGCCATGTGCCCACCTCCAAGTGATCAGTGTTGATGGTCTAAGCCAGTGCTGTCCAATATACTCTATAGTGATGGAGATGCTCTATACATGCACATTCCAATAGTGCAACCACTTTCCACTTCAGGGTGACTGAGCACCTGAAATGTGGCCAGTGAGACTGAGAAACTGAGTCTTAAATTTTATTTCATTTTCAGTTCAGTTCAGTTCCTCAGTTATGTCTGACTCTTTGTGACCCCATGAACTGCAGCATGCCAGGCCTCCCTGTCCATTACCAACTCCTGGAGTTCACCCAAACCCATGTCCATTGAGTTGGTGATGCCATCCAACCATCTCATCCTCTGTCATCCCCTTCTCCTCCCACCTTCAATCTTTCCCAACATCAGGGTCTTTTCCAATGAGCCAGCTCTTTGCATCAGGTGGCCAAAGTATTGGAGTTTCAGCTTCAACATCCCCTGAAATTAATATGATTATAAATCAATCAAACTTTAATAAAATCAAGATTTTTAATAATTTGTCATTGAAGAAATGTTAATGCTGTCATCACTCAGCAAAATTTTACTGAGCATATCCTTGATGTGCTATGAGGGGTGAAGGAGAGGCACAAGACTTGGTTACTAACTTTCAGGGAGGTCATGGTCTTAATGGGGAGAGAAGGCTTTCATCAACACTAGGATGAGGAGCAGGTCAGCCCTGATGGACAAGCAGAATCACATGTAGAGAAGGTTTGCTGAAGCCAGCCAAGGAAGCACAGGATAGATGGATTTGGAGCACAAATAGAGAGACATACAGTTTACAAAGAAGCACAGAGACAAAAGTACATAAAGCCCAGATAAGAAGAGGACAGAAAATATCAGTGTCTCTCTTTAGTACAGAAGCATCAGAAAGCACCTGAAGAAGGGTTATAGGTGATTCCTGTTAACCCAGGTCCAGGAAGGCCACTAGTTCTTATGCCATGTCCATTATTCATAAAGAATTCCCATTTCTCTGGACAAATGTTTACAAATAAATGATTATAAATAAATGAGAAACTTTCAACTTAGAGAAAATATATTACCTATGGTTAATTCTAGGGCAGGACAAAAAGCAATGAACCTGGTAATTTGAGCTAGTCCCCAAAGAATTTTTTATCTTAGGCAAGTCAACTAAAATATCTGATTAACTGTGCCTTTTTTNCTTTGGGGCTGCTAGTGTGCAGAACTATTGTTCATGTGAACCGGCTTTTCTCCCTTGAGTTGGGGTTGCTAGTTGCAAGGGCTTAGTCGTGCAGAATGTTGCTCTGGTGTGTAATTTGGCTTTTTTTCGTTGGTTTGTGGCTGCTAGTTGTGTGGAATGATGCTCTGGTATCGCGTCTTTTCTCCCTTCACAAGGAACTGCTAGTCGGGCTGATTGTTACTCTGGTGTGTAATTCGTTTTTTTTCTTTTTTTTCCGTTTGGGGCTGCTAGTTGTGAGGAATGATGCTCTGGTGGGTATCCCGGCTTTTCTCCCTCCTCCAGGAGCTGCTGAGTCGGGCTGAATGTTGCTCTCATGTGTAGTTCGGTTTTTTTTTTCCCCCTTGCCTTGGGGCTGCTAGTGCGACATACTACTGCTTTGGTGTGTAAACCAGCTTTTCTCCCTTGGCTTGGGGCTGCTAGTTTTGGGGGTTAGTCGTGCAGAATGTTGCTCCAGTGTGTAATTCGCTTTTTTTTCCATTGGCGTGGGGCTGCTAGTTGTGGGGCTTAGTCGTGCAGAATGTTGCTCTGGTGTGTAATTCGGCTTTTTTCACTGGTTTGGGGAAGCTAATTCTGTGGAATGCTGCTTTGGTGGGTAAAGTGGCTTTTGTCCCTACACTTGGGGTGGGTATTCGGACTGAAGGTTGCTTTGATGTGTAATTCACCTTTTTAATTTTTTTTTTCTTTATTGGCTTATGGCTGCTAGTGCACCATTACTATTGCTTTGGTGTGTAAACCGGCTTTTCNTTTGTCCCTCCACTTGGGGTGGGTATTCGGACTGAAAGTTGCTTTGATGTGTAATTCACCTTTTTAATTTTTTTTTTCTTTATTGGCTTATGGCTGCTAGTGCACTGTACTATTGCTTTGGTGTGTAAACCGGCTTTTCTTTTGGCCTGGGGTTGCTAGTTGTGTGGCTTAATCTTTCAGAATGTTGCTCTTGTGTGTAATTTGGCTAATTTTCATTGGCTTGGGGCTTCTAGTTGTGTGGAATGCTGCTCTGGTGGGTAACTCGGCTTTTCTTCCTCCACTTGGGGTTCCTAGTCAGGTTGCATGTTGCTCTGGGCTGTAATTTGGCATTTTTTTTCCCGTTGCCTTGGGGCTGCTAGTGTGCCGGATTATTGCTTTGGAATGTAAACGGGCTTTTCTCCAGTGGTTTGGGACTGCTGCTAGTTGTGGGGGCTTAGTTGTGCAGAATGTTGCTCTCCTGTGTAATTCAGCTTTTTCCATTGGCTTGGGGCTGCTAGTTGTGAGGAATGCTGCTTTGGTGGGTAATGTGGCTTTTCTCCCTGCACTTGGGGCTGCTAGTCGGGCTTAATATTGTTTTGATGTTTAATTCCGCTTTGTTTGTTTGTTTATTTGTTTACTTTGGGGCTGCTAGTGGGCCGCACTATTTCTTTGGTGTGTAAACTGGCTTTTCTCCCTTGGTGTGGGGCTGCTAGTTTGGGGGCTTAGTCATGCAGAATGTTGCTCTGGTGTGTAACTCGGCTTTTTTCCGTCGGCTTGGCGCTGCTAGTTGCAGGGCCTTAGTCGTGCAGAAAGTTGCTTTGGTGTGTAAACGGGCTTTTCTCCCTTGACTTGGGGCTGCTACTTGCGGGGGCTGAGTCATGCAGAATGTTGCTTAAGTGTGTAAACTGGCTTTTTCCCCTTGACATGAGGTTGCTAGTTTCGGGGGCTTGGTCATGCAGAATGTTGCTCTGGTGTGTAATTCAGCTTTTTCCCATTAGTTTGGGGCTGCTACTTGTGCACAATGCTGCTCTGGTGGGTAATGCGGCTTTTCTCCTCCACTTGGGGCTGCTAGTCGGGCTGAATGTTGCTTTGGTGTGTAATTCGCCTTTTTATATTTTCTTTTTCATTGCCTTGGTGTGCTAGTACGCTGAAACTATTGCTTTGGTGTGCAAACCGGCTTTTCTCCCTCCACTTGGGTCTGTTAGTTGGGCTGAATGTTGTTTTGGTGTTTAGTTCGCCCCCCCCCTCACCGTTGCCTTGGGCCTGCTGGTGTGCCAGACTATTACTTTGGTGTGTAAACTTCCTTTTCTCCCTTGGCTTGGGGCTGCTAGTTGTGGAGGCTTAGTATTGCTAATGTTGCTCTGGTGTGTAATTCGGCTTTTTTCTGTTGGCTTGAGGCTGCTAATTGTGTGGAATGATGTTTTGGTGGGTAACATGGCTTTTCTCCCTCCACTTGGGTTTACTAGTCGGACTGAATGTTTTTGATGTTTAATTCGGATTTTTGCCCCGCTCCGGCTGCCAGGAGCTGCTAGTCCTCTGGAGTATTGTTTTGGTGTGCAAACTGGCTTTTCTCCCTTGGCTTGGGGCTGCTAGCAGTGGGAGCTTACTCATGCAGAATATTCTGATGTGTAATTCGGCTTTTCTCCATTGGCTTTGGGCCACTAGTTGTGGGAGATTAGTTGTGCAGAATGTTGCTATGGTGTGTAAGTCGACTTTTTTCCCTTGACTTGGGGCTACTAGTTTTGGAGACTTACTCGTGCAGAATGTGGCAGTGGTGTGTAATTCAGCTTTTTTTCCATTGGCTTGGGGCTGCTAGTTGTGTGAAATGCTGCTTGGTGGGTAACGTGGCTTTTCTCCCTCCACTTGTGGCTGGTATTTGCGGTGGCTAAGTCATACAGAATGTTGCTGTGTTGTGTAATTCTGCTTTTTTCCGATGGCTTGGCACTTGTAGTTGTTGGGGCTTAGTTGTGCATAAAGTTGCTCTGGTGTGTAATTTAGATTTTTTCCTTCGGTTTGGGGCTTCTAGTTGGGTGGAATGGTGCTCTGGTGAGTAACGGGGCTTTTCTCCCTCCACTTGGGGCTTCTAATCGGGCTTAATGTTGCTCCGGTGTGTAATTTAGCATTTTTTTTTTCCCCATTGCCTTGAGGCTGATACTGTGCAGAACTATTGTTTTGGCATGTAAACTGGCTTTTCTCCCTTGAGTTGGGGTTGCTAGTTGCGGGGGCTTAGTCGTGCAGAATGTTGCTCTGGTATGTAATTCGGGTTTTTTTCTGTTGGCATGGGGCTGCCAGTTGCAGGGGCTTAGTTGTGCAGAATGTTGCTCTTGTGTGTAATTTGGCTTTTTTCCTTTGGTTTGGGGCTGCTAGTTGTGTGGAATGATATTACATCTTTTCTGCCTCCACAAGGAGCTGCTAGATGGTATTACATCTTTTCTGCCTCCACAAGGAGCTGCTAGGCAGGCTGAATGTTGCTCTGGTGTGTAATTTGGTTTTTTTTCTTCGTTGCCTTAGGGCTGCTGGTTGTGTGGGTTTAATCATGCAGAATGTTGCTCTGCTGTGTAATTTGGCTTTTTTCCGTTGACTTGGGGCTGTTAGTTGGGCGGAATGCTGCTTTGGTGGGTAATGCAGCTTTTCTCCCTCAACTTGGGTTTGTTAGGCAGAATGTTTTTAGTGTTTAATTCGGCCTTTTTTTTTTTTTTTCTTTCTACCATTGCCTTGGTGCTGCTAGTGCTCTGGAGTATTGCTGTGGTGTGTAAACTGGCCTTTGTCCCTTGGCTTGGGGCTGCTAGTTGTGTGGGATGTTGGTTTGGTGTGTAACACAGCTTTACCCCTCCACCTGGGTGTTCCAGTCAGGCTGAATGTTGTTTAGTTGTTTAATTCGGCTTTTTTTTTCCACTGCCTTGGGGCTGCTAGTGTGCTGGACTATTGCTTTGGTGTGTAAACCTGCTTTTCTACCTTGACTTGGGGTTGCTAGTTGTGGTGGCTTAGTCTTGCAGAATGTTTCTCTGGTGTTTATTTCATGTTTTTCTGTTGACTTGGGGCTGCTAGTTGCCAGGGCTAAGTCGTGCAGAATGTGCTTTGGTGTGTAAACTGGATTTTTTCCCTGATTTGAGGCTGCTAGTTTCGTGGGCTTAGTCGTGCAGAATGTTGCCCTGGTGTGTAATTCAGGTTTTTTCCGTTGGCTTGGGGCTGCTATTTGTGGGGCCTTAATCGTGGAGAATGTTCCTCTGGTGTGTAAATCGGTGTTTTCCATTGGCTTGGGGCTGCTAGTTGTGCGGAATGATGCTCTGGTGGGTATCACGGCTTTTCTCCCTCCACAAGGAGCTGCTCAGTCGGGCTGAATGTTGCTCTGGTGTGTAAATCAGTATTATTTTTCCCTCTTGCCTTGGGGCTGCTATTGCAGCATATTATGGTTTTGGTGTGTAAACCAGCTCTTCTCCCTTGGCTTTGGGCTGCTAGTTGTGGTGCTCTGTCGTGCAGAATGTTGCTCTGGTGTGTAATTCAGCTTTTTTCCCTTGATTTGGGGCTGCCTGTGGTGGGGAATGCTGCTTCGCTGGTAACGCGCCTTGTCTCCCTCCACTTGGGACTGCTTGTCGGGCTAAACGTTGCTCTGATAATTCCTTTTTTTTTTTTTTTTNATGTACTCCTTTTCCTATTTGGAACCAGTCTGTTGCTCCATGTCCAGTTCTAACTGCTGCTTCCTGACCTCTTTAGAACTGACTCAATGCATTCCTTTTGTTGGCTGAGTAGTATTCCATTGTATATATGTACCACAACTTCTTTATCCATTTATCTGTTGTTAGACATTTAGATTACTTCCATGACCTAACCATTGTAAATAGTGCTGCAATGAACTTTGTGGTACATGTGTCTTTTTCAATTTTGATTTTCTCAAGTTATATGCTTATAAGTGGTACTGCTGGCTAATATGGCAGTTTTATTCCTAGTTTTTAAAGCACTCTCCTATACCATCTTCCATAGTAGCTTAATCAACATACTTCCCACCAACAGTGCAAGAGGCGTCCCTTTTCTCCACACCCTCTTCAGCACTTGTGTTTGTGGATTTTTTTAATGATGGCCATTCTGATCAGTGTGAGGTGATATCTCATAGTTTTTATTTAAATTTCTAATAAGAGCAATGATGAGTATCTTTTCATATGCTTATTAGCCACCGGTTTGTCTTCTTTGGAGATATGTCTGTTTAGGTCTTTTGCCTACTTTTTGATTAGGTTGCTTGTTTTTCTGGTATTGAGTTTTATGAGATGCTTGTATATTTTGGAAATTAATCCTTTGTCGGTTGTTTTTGCTCCCATTCTGTCTTTTCACCTTGTTTATAGTCTCCTTTGCTGTGCAAAAACTTTTTCAGTTTAATTAGGTCCCTCTTGTTTATTTTTGTTTTTATTTCCATTATCCTAGGAGATGGGTCATAGAGGATTTTGCTATGATTTTTGTCATACAGTGTTCTGCTTATGTAAAGCCCTGATATAAAATCATGCACCTACGGGCACCTTATCTTTGACAAAGGAGGCAATAATATATAGTGGAGAAAAGACGGTCTCTTTAATGAGTGATGCTGGGAGAACTGGACAACTACAAGCAAAAGAATGAAATTGGAATACTTCTTAAAACCAAACACAAAGATAAACTCAAAATGGATTAAAAACCTAAATATAAGACCTCTTTTTCTCTTAAATCAATTTTAACCATTTAAATTTACACTGACAGTAAACTGCCATTCTCCTTCCAAGGGTCTGCTCTCTTAATTTACCTTAGGATAGAATCTTCAACCTTTTCTATATATTTATTTCCAAACACAGGACTAATCGCTCTACGTTTAAGTAGAGTAGCTAAAACACACATTTTAGTATTAAATTTGTGCATTTAAATTCCAGGTCTGCTATTTACTAACTATAGGACCTTGAGCAAGTCACTGATATGAAACAAACAAAACCAGTTACTTCAAAGTATTATTTTTAAAATCAGGTAGAAGATGAATGAAAGATATTTGTCAGATATTATGCACATGGTGGATAAATAGTAAACTAATATGCTGTTATAAAATACTCACAGTGCTCATACTATTCTGAAGATTTTAAAGGGACAACCTCAGTAAGCAGGAGCATAGTTGTTTTATTATCTAGATTTGTATCTATGGCTCACTGTCTCCCAGCTCCTTGCTACCAACCCCAATAGAAGGTGGAAATGAAAGTGTTTTGAAAAGTTAAAAGCAGCACACAAGTGTAGATAGAAAGCTGGAGCTATTCTCATCTCTACAAATATCTCCTTTCTGATCTATTGCCCAGCAGTTCCCTTCTCAGCTTCCTTTGCCCCATCTAGGCTGGAACTGCAATAAGTAAGATTTGAAAGCACAAATGTGAAGGAGCAAAGCTCCCAGTGTGGTGGAATTTAATAATGCAGCAAGTCCTTTTTGAATAGGAAATAACTCTTAAAATTTCTTTTCATGTAATTTCAAGCTCAGTTCAGTGAGATCCTCTTGCAATCTCTTGAATTTATGTGTTTCTTCTCCTTGCAGGCTTGCTAGGCTTGTGCTATCTGGGCTGCTACAGCTTGACTGGGAGATTACAGTCTTCCACATCTTCACAAAATCAATAGATAGCCTGAAGAGCGGGAAGAATAAGTGCACACAATGTAGTCAGCCCTCAGCATCCATGGGGAATTGGTTCCTGGCCTGCTGCAGATACCAGAATCCTCAGATGCTCAAGTTCCTTACACAAAATGGTGCCATGCAGTTGGCTCACACTGTGGAATGATATGGAATCTGTGGATACTGAGGGCTGACTGAAATTAAAAAAAAAAACAAAACTCATTATTCACCTAGTGGACTTTTTCTAATAGCAAAGTATATTCTGTATTTTGTACCAGATACTAATTACATATATCATTCCACTTAATTCTGTATCACTGTGAGAGAGCTTCTTTTATTATCCTCACTTTACAGATGGGAAAACTGAGGCTTACAGCAGTTTAAAAATTTTCTCCTTGTCTTACAGTTGCTAAATAGTGAAACCAGGATTAAATCAAAGCTAGAATTAAAAACATCTTTATTTTTTCCCTGTGTGGGAGTAAAAAGAGCCTCTTACATAGGTGTTTGTCCTAAGAAAATCTTATTTTTATTGCTTGTGTATGTGTGTGTGTGTGCTCACTTAGTCGTGTCTGACTTTTTGTGACCCTTTGGGCTGTAGCCAACCAGGCTTTTCTGTCTGTGGAATTTTTCAGGCAAGAATACTAGAGTGTGTTGCAATTTTCTCCAGGGGATCTTACCCACCCTGATATTGAACCCTCATCTCCTGTGTCTCCTTCATTGCAGTCAGATTCTTTACCTGCTGAGTCATTGGAGAATTACTTATAGTTACCTTGGAAAGGAACTTCACTGAGCTTCCATTCAAAATATCCACCTCTGATTAAATAACAAACAAGATTCTGTCCGGACACCATGTTTAATTGGGAAGAACAGGAACCTTAAAAAGACATAGCACATGGCTTTATGAATAGGGAAGGGGATACTGCCACAAAGTATCACCTGGGACTACAAATAGTTTCCCTGATTATGTTACAAGGATAAAATCTCAACTTTAAACATGACTCTGTGTGTGTGTGTGTCTGTGTGTGTGTGTGTGTTAGTAGCTGTCATGTCTGACTCTTTACAACTCCATAGACTGTAACCCACCAGGTTCCTCTATCCATGGAATTCTTTAGGCAAGGATATTGGCATGGGTAGCCATCGTCTTCTCCAGGGCATCTTTCCGACCCAGGGATTGAACCTAGATACCTTGCAAGCAAATTGTTTACCATCTAAGCTACCAGGGAAGCCCTAAACATGATTGTGAACTATTGTAAAGATAAGCATTCATTTCTTCATATCCCTATAGCATTTTTGGCATACCCTGTTGAAACACACCAAGCCATGTTTTACTGAACTAATAAATAAAGAATAATCAAGAACTTAAAAGACACTAACTCTTTGGAAGGAACGTTATGACCAACTTAGACAGCATATTAAAAAGCAGAGACATTACTTTGTCAACAAAGGTCCGTCTAGTCAAGGCTATGGTTTTTCCAGTAGTCATGTATGGATGTGAGAGTTGGACTATAAAGAAAGCTGAGTGCCAAAGAATTGATGCTTTTGCACTGTGGTGTTGGAGAAGACTCTTGTGAGTCCCTTGGACTGAAAGGAGATCCAACCAGTCCATTCTAAAGGCTATGGTTTTTCCAGTAGTCATGTATGGATGTGAGAGTTGGACTATAAAGAAAGCTGAGTGCCAAAGAATTGATGCTTTTGCACTGTGGTGTTGGAGAAGACTCTTGTGAGTCCCTTGGACTGAAAGGAGATCCAACCAGTCCATTCTAAAGGCTATGGTTTTTCCAGTAGTCATGTATGGATGTGAGAGTTGGACTATAAAGAAAGCTGAGTGCCAAAGAATTGATGCTTTTGCACTGTGGTGTTGGAGAAGACTCTTGTGAGTCCCTTGGACTGAAAGGAGATCCAACCAGTCCATTCTAAAGGCTATGGTTTTTCCAGTAGTCATGTATGGATGTGAGAGTTGGACTATAAAGAAAGCTGAGTGCCAAAGAATTGATGCTTTTGCACTGTGGTGTTGGAGAAGACTCTTGTGAGTCCCTTGGACTGAAAGGAGATCCAACCAGTCCATTCTAAAGGCTATGGTTTTTCCAGTAGTCATGTATGGATGTGAGAGTTGGACTATAAAGAAAGCTGAGTGCCAAAGAATTGATGCTTTTGCACTGTGGTGTTGGAGAAGACTCTTGTGAGTCCCTTGGACTGAAAGGAGATCCAACCAGTCCATTCTAAAGGCTATGGTTTTTCCAGTAGTCATGTATGGATGTGAGAGTTGGACTATAAAGAAAGCTGAGTGCCAAAGAATTGATGCTTTTGCACTGTGGTGTTGGAGAAGACTCTTGTGAGTCCCTTGGACTGAAAGGAGATCCAACCAGTCCATTCTAAAGAAGATAAGTCCTGGGTGTTCATTGGAAGGACTGATGTTGAAACTGAAACTCCAATATTTTGGCCACCTGATGTGAAGAGCTGACTCATATGAAAAGATCCTGATGCTGGGAGGGATTGGGGGCAGGAGGAGAAGGCGACGACAGAGGATGAGATGGTTGGATGGCATCACCGACTCAATGGACACGAGTTTGGGTAAACTCTGGAAGTTGGTGATGGGCAGGGAGGCCTGGCATGCTGCAGTCTATGGGGTCGCAAAGAGTCAGACACAACTGAGTGACTGAACTGAACTGAAGCAAGATCTTGGAAGAACAAGATGGTGGAGGAGTGGGTGGATGTGAATGGAGTACATCTCTCTTCACGGATACATCAGGAATACACCTTCAGACACAGAAGTGCATGCAAAACACCAGCAGAGAGCAGACAGGAGTACCTGACCAGTGGAAAAGAACATATAGAACCAAGCAAAACTCGGTAAGATGAAGGAACTAGGGAAAAAAAAGGATCGTTTAGTAGGACTGGAGAAATGCAGGTGGGAGAAATGAAGTAGGGATCCAATCCTCACAGCTGGGCAATTGTCTGAGTCAGAGGAGAAACATTTAAGGCTGAGAGTGAAACAGCTGATCTGTGGCAGCCTAAACGAAATGAGAATCAGACAGTCTTTGCAGCAGACATATGTACCCTGGACAGGAATGCTGGTCTCCTGGAAGGCACAGCAGCTGGGAGCCAGAGTTTAGGGATTGTGGAGCAATCCCAGGGCAAGGGCTTCTATTGATTTCAGAGAGAAGGATTGAGGGGATGTGAGGGAGGAGATCATGGTGGGAAATGCTGGTGGAGGGAAGCCATGGAAGCAAGGCGACATTGCTGAGTCACACGTAACGGGTAGAGCCAACACCATAGTCTCTCTCTCCCCACAGGCCAGCATCAGTAGCTCAACAATAGAGAAGCTAGCCCATAAAAATGACTGATGCACTGAATTACAGAGTAGTACCCCACCCAGGGTGCCCCTTTAAGTGCCTGATGTGCCGATCTACAGTTAGGACCCCCAGGCAAGGGAGGCCTCTAAGTGCCTGAATAGGCGAAGCTACAGAGAAAGGCTGGCCAAAGAGGCCTTCTGATCGCCAGCTTAAAGACTCTGACAGGGCCTAACTCCTGCAGCAGAGGCAGTCCATGTCCCTGCACACTAGGTGCCACCAGGGTCCCTGCAAGCCGAGCAGCTATGCCACCTTCATGCTCAACTCTCACTGGGGAAGAGCTGCCACAGGCAAAAAAGTCTTGCTTCTATGTGGACAGGGTCACTTTGGCCGTGTCCGACTCTTTCCAACCCTGTAGACTGTGGCCTGCCAGTCTTCTCTGTCAGAGAATGGGTTCTCTAGGCAAGAATACTGGAGCATACTGGCCAATACTGGTTGCCCAACCCTTCTAGAGCACTATATTTCCTTCTACCCTAGCCGCCAACCCCCTGAGTACCTAATGCTGCCATAACTCCTGCAACTCAAGTAACTTCACCACCTCCATACCTGGCCCTCATGGGCTAACCCAAGCCCTCCAGGGCAGCCTCAGGAGCTAACCCCAGTGAACGACCCACTTGTCCCGGTGGAGATAAAACCACAATCGAAACCCAGGTTCAGTGTGGCTAAGGAAGAAGACCCAAAACTTTCCCACCATCTGTACAAGCTGTAGATTAAATCCATACAATCAACTAAGCAGACTCTGTGTCTATGGAATATATAAAAGGCCAAAGAGAGCTCCCACAAAAGAAAACACACTAGCTTTGATAGCTGTGGACATTGGAAGCAAGAACACACAGGAGTCGGACCAGATTAGAATCTAAACTGCCCCCACAGCAGGTTCAGAGATCAGCACAGTGGTGGAGGGCATCCTAGGGAGGTAAGGTAGACTGTGACTCCCAGCTAGGGAAAGGACTCTGACAGCAGTGACTCAAGAAAAACATTTATTATTCTTAGTTTTTGACTTGTTCTGTAGATTCTTGTGAGTTTTTTTCTTTTCCTCCCCCCCCCANACCCACTCCAGTGTTCTTGCCTGGAGAATCCCAGGGATAGGGGAGCCTGGTGGGCTGCCGTCCATGGGGTTGCACGGAGTCGGACACGACTGAAGCGACTTAGCAGCAGCAGCAGCATAGATAGTTCAAATTCGTCTTTAATGGATTGAGAGGCATTGAGTTTAACATGATAAGAGTTATGTAGCACATATTAAAGATAGAGAAAAGCTTTTATCAGTGACTTGATACTTGTGCTGATCTGCACAACATGGTAGGATTTCCCGGGTAGAAGGGCAAACAGAAAGGGTAAGACAGGGAAGAGAGAGAGGTCTTAGTTGTATTAGGAATAGTTTTCACAGATTAGGCTGAAACTACCTCTTAAAAAGCAGTTGGAGTAGTTTGTAATTCCTTTACTAGGTCAGGGAAGGGCAGTGGTGTATGAAATAGAATTTTAACAAAGATAAATGAGGTCATGTGAAAGATGAAGTGAGGAGGAGAGATTAGACAGTTGTGAAGAGTGTCAGCTCCGTTTCCTTGCCCACCAAGTGTGAACAGCCGTGTTCTCGTCTAGGGGCTATGATGATGATCAGATGAAGCTTTGTCTACAGATGACAGACAGGTACATGGCATGGGGTAGGTATCAAGAGGACCCTTCTCTCTTTTCAAATTCCTCTTCTTAGAGCTGACTTGCAATTCCCCGAATAACAGCACGTTTCAGACAGAACTGGGAGCTGATAACATACAACTGGATGGAAGAGATGCCAGGGATCTGTATAGAAACAGATGTAAATTGTTTTCCTTAAAAAGACTGCAGACAAGAGAAAAATGTGTGGGAGGCAGACGGGCTATAGAAAAACCATGCTAGTGTGGAGTCTGACTCTCAGCATTCACGTAATTAGCACATCTTGACAGGGTGAGAGCAGCCACCCAGACTCTCCCTTTGAAGGGCCAGAGGTCATTGACAGCTGCTGCTTGGGCCTTTGTTGGGGGTGGGGGGAGTGTGCTGCTTGAGACCAGCTGGGGGAAACAGATCCCCAGGAAAAGCGGTCACTCAATGATGAGAGCTCCGTTCCTGTTCTTGTAAACAGTGAACACCCTTGAAGGCCCATCTGCACTGTTCCAATACATTCTGCACCTGGGTTTTTGTTTTCTTTGCTGGAAAACAGTGGCCTGGTATGCATCAGGACTTCCCATCTGTCTCACAGAGAGTCATGGAGCTCTTGACTATGGGTGCATTTTATCTGAGAATGAGTGACTCGATTCATCCCCACTCCAAAACAACATCTCATCCTGGCCCCAGATCTCAGTATTATGAATGTTTCAGTGTCAGGATGGGATTGTAACAAGAAATACAACATTATAGGCCGGCACGAGGCTTAGGAGTGATAGACTTCTTGCCTGGTCTTTACATGAAAGTCTCATTCTCCTCAGACTTCAACTTCAGAATTTTTGGCAAACTGAGGTGTCTGCAAAAATACTGTTCCTCTGAAAATTCCCAAACACTTAATATTTGTCATTTGGTGAGGAATACTGAAATGTGTATTTTTATACGCTAAAAAAGCAGGAAACCAAGAGGAAAATACTTGCTAATACCCTTGTTGAAAGTCAGAGAAACAAAAGGGCACTTAATTTAAGAATTCAGAAGCAGCCAAATTCTAGCTCAGTGGACTGAATTCTTTGTCAAATCTCTTTGCAGTTTGCTCCTGTGTTTTTTTTTTTTTGTTGTTGTTGTTTGTTTGTTTTTTGTTTTGCATATGGGGTGTTATGCCCCTCTCACAGGAAGCACCATTGATTAGGGGGTACACTTTCGCCTTTTCCTTGAAGAAGGGAGAGCCAAAGGGGTTTCTTGTCATCTCTAGAATTTCTGTCTGTTGGTTTATTATCATGTAAATGTGTCTGCATTTCTCATTGGAGATAGCTGAGCAAAGCTGACTCTTATCTAGAGCTAAGAAAAATACAATTATGAAGAAAACTGTGGTCTTAGTAGACAACAGAAAGTTTTGCTAAACTTCACCACTAGGTGGCAGATCCTCTGGATAGGAGTAGGATTTCTGTTCCATCTTCCGAGTTCCGGTGGCCCAAATGGTAAAGTATCTGCCTGCAAAGCAGGAGACCCAAGTTTGATCCATGGGGTCAAGAAAATTCCCTGGTGAAAGGAATGGAAACCCACTCCAGTACTCTTGCCTAGAGAATTCTATGGACAGAGGAGCCTGGTGGGCTACTGTCCATGGGGTCACAGAGAGTCAGATGCGACCATTTTCACTTTTTCAGAGTTCTCTTGAACTGTGTTTTCTGTGTGATGTGGAAATCTAGTGGAGCCCCCTCAGCCAAGACACAGTGACTGCAAAGCGCTTTTTTACAGTGAAGGGGTGACATTGACAGACAGTTGAAAACAGGTTTTGACATTGCCTGCCCAAATGCTTAGATGAGCAAATTAATCCCACAAAGATATGGATGACAGAACACCTATGCATGCTTTTGACAGAATTTGACTTGGTTTGTCTCAGTCCAAACTCTCTGGCAGTGTTGTTGTGACAGTTAGATGAAATAACCCTTGAAAGGTTATCTGGCACATATTAGTTCCTCTATAAATATTTGTTCAAAGAGTGGTTGAATTAACCAACAAGCAAAATAGCGGTAGTTTTCCTAAAAAATCTTGAATTAAATGTGGCCTTGTCCAAAGAGAGGGGAAACTTAAAAAAAAAATTATCTTACAAGAAAACAAAGTAGACACAATCTTTCATGTAAAGATACACACACACACACATCCTTCCAAAAAATTTCTGCTAAAAAGTGGCCCACCATCTGGAAATACTATGAGAAAAGAGTGGATTGTCACTCTAGATCCTAGATGAGGGTCTATTGTAAATGGAAGGATCATGGTAATTCACTATTATTATATATGTTTTCCTTTCAGTTGCTAGATTTTTGAGCTTTCTGTAGTTGTGAAAAACAAAGTATAGGCTGGTCAATATTTTTTGGATTAAAAAAATTGTAGACAATAATATAAATCCATGTCTAAAGTATCTTGAACAATTAAATGAGTCCATTCTATGCTTAAGAAACGTCCCAGATTAACATGGTAAGAAGGTTTCATCTATCTTTAAAAAGCTATACAAATGGAAAGAATAAAATATATGATGAGTATATAGTCTTAAAAAAAGTTTTTTTTCCCAAGCCCTGTCAGTCATGTTCAACTACTTAGACATTTCTCTAACAAAATCTATTAAAAACAAAATAAATTTCTGCACAATACAGCCCCAACTATCTCAGCTCTGCAATCTGATTCATTTTGTAAAGGCACAACTGAGGTACGACTTTCTATGTATTTCAAAACAAAGTCTCCTAAAACACCTCCCAAATGAGTCAAATTGTATCTTTTTTTTTTTTCAGGATTATTTGTTCCTTTGATGATAAGATTGCTTTTATTTGACTTACTCTTCATTTTATATACTACTCTCACTACATTTCTCCTTTTAACATTCCTGTAAGTTAGGCTCATTATGAAAATGAAGACTCTTAGGCTCCGAGAGGTTATTTATTTTCAGCCACACGGCTATTATTGCTCAGCAAAATCACAATTTGAATCCAGATCTTCTGATTACAAGTTTAGGGCTCACACACTTATCAAGAACTGTAGGTTTCTGTGTGGTTTTAGGAAACTGACTTCAGATATGAATTGAGTTTTAGTTTTAAAGAGACCTGTTGCTCAAGTCCAATGTCAGTTCCAAATGCAGAAAGACTAAAGGGTCTAATACTAGGTAGGTTGGGACAAGGAGGGAAAAAAAGAAAAATATTTGGAATAAGGTAAAACAGAGAACAAATTAGAGGAGAAAATGAAAGAAGAGAGGGAGAAGAAAGCTGCGCATGAGCTTTCAGAGACTTCCTTAGGGTTTGCGCCAGTCTACACCCACAGATCTCCTGACACAGGTAGTTGCTTCTGCCACATACTTCCACAGAATACTGTACCACTCAGTTATTACCACATTAAATTATATTATTGGGCTTCCCTGATAGCTCAGTTGGTAAAGAATCTGTCTACAATGCAGGAGACCCTGGTTCAATTCCTGGGTGGGGAAGATCCGCTGGAGAAGGGATAGGTTACCCACTCCAGTATTCTTGGGCTTCCCTTGTGGGCCAGCTGGTAAAGAATCCAGCTGCAATGGAGGAAACCTGGGTTTGATCCCTGGGTTGGGAAGATCCCCTGGAGAAGGGAAAGGCTACCCAATTCCATGGACTGTATAGTCTATGGGGTTGCAAAGAGTTCAACACAACTTAATTTTCACTTAAATTATATTACTTAATTAACCATTTCCTTGCTATTTAGTAAGCCCCATAGAGGCAGGTGATATCTTTTATACCTTTAAGCCTGGTAGATGGTACTCATTCACTAGATGTATCTTGAATGCATTCATACATAGGTAGTTACTGCTAGTTGATCAGTCGTGTCTGACTCTTTGCAATCCCAGTGACTATAGCCCTCCAGGCTTCTCTGTCCATGTAATTCTCCAGGCAAGAATACTGGAGTGGGTAGCCCCTCCCTTCTGCAGGGGATCTTCCCAACCCAGGGATTGAACTCAGGTCTCCCACATTGCAGGTAGATTCTTTACCAACTGAGCCTCAAGTGGTAAAGAACCCACCTCCTGCAAATACAGGGTTGGATCCCTGGGTCGGGAAGATCCCCTGGAGGAGTACACGGAAATCCACTCCAGTATTTTTGCTTGGAGAATCCCATGGATAGAGTCCCATGGATAGAGAGCCCCGCCAGGCTGCAGCCTGTGGGGTCACATAAAGTCGGACACAACTGAGAGTCTAACACTTTCACTTGGATGCCACTAAATTTTGCCCACATATATGCTATAGAAGCTGGAATGTTTGCTTGAAAGTGGCTCTCAGGGCCTCCCTGGTGGCTGAGTGGTAAAGAATCCACCTACCACTGCAAGAGGCAATGGTTCAATCACTGAACCCGGAATATCCCATGTGTGCCAGAGCAACTAAGCCCATGTGCCCTAACTATTGAGCCTGTGCTCTGAGCCCATGAGCCACAACTACTGAGCCCATGTACTTCAAGTATTGAAACCTACACTTCCCAGAGTCCATGCTCTGTGATCCAAGTGTAGCCCCCGCTCAGGGCAACTAGGGAAAAGCTGGAGCTGCAGCCAAACAAGACCCAGCGCAGCCAATAAACAGATAAATAAATAAATAAAATTATATACATACATACATACATGAATATATAAAGAAAGTGGATTGCAAAATGTTGTATCTTTAAGGAGCTACCATTTGGACTGACTAAATATTTGTCATTGTTCAAAAAATGAAAAGGTTATTGAACATTTTAAATAAACTGAAGGAACAAGTTCTTTATTGAATTTTGGATTATTTTCTGAAAGACTGTTGTTACTTTTTGGTAGAGTTTTCAAATTATATAATTGGCTATGACTGCAAGGAGATCCAACCAGTCCATTCTGAAGGAGATCAACCCTGGGATTTCTTTGGAAGGAATGATGCTAAAGCTGAAACTCCAGTACTTTGGCCACCTCATGCGAAGAGTTGACTCATTGGAAAAGACTCTGATGCTGGGAGGGATTGGGGGCAGGAGGAGAAGGGGATGACCGAGGATGAGATGGCTGGATGGCATCACTGCCTATCCGATGGACGCGAGTCTGAGTGAACTCCGGGAGATGGTGATGGACAGGGAGGCCTGGTGTGCTGCGATTCATGGGGTCGCAAAGAGTCGGACACAACTGAGCGACTGAACTGAACTGAACTGAACATGTTATATTAGAAAGTGAATTTATTCCATAATACTGAATATCATACTTTGGCAGTGGGAAGTTTATTTCTTTTTCTTTACTAATTTGATTAGGAAGCCCCTGTTTCATTCTTTTATAATAATCATGGTGATAATGTTTTTGATCTGTGTCTGAGGTCATTTGTACCTCAAGAGCCTTTATGCCTCTTTTCCATGTTGTTTCACTTCCTGAATTTTAAGACTATCTCTATTAAAATTAAATAATAGATAAGACTGAGCTCCTAGCAACCATAATTAATAATGACTTTCCCAAATGGAGGACATATTTCCAAGGACACAGAGTTAAGGCTACAATGTCTGTTGACTTTTTCCCATGTGGAGATTATTTTGTGTTGTTAATTTAACAAAATCTTAGTTTTATGTTCATGAAATAAAGAAAACAGCCCCATAATCGAGTACTGAGCTAATAGTTGGGAAGTAGCTAAAGAAGAAGAAAGGAAGGTCCCAATCTTACAGAATTTGAAATAACAATTAAAATGTAAATATGTGCATCCTATGTGAGACTTTACAAAGCACTTCAACACACATATATCATACTCTTGTCATTATTATATGATTGCCATCTTCTTCATTTTGCAGTTGAAGAGATCAGTTGCTAAAGTCTCTGATGGCTCAGCCTGGGTGACAGAGGTGGGACAGACAGATTTTCTTTCTCTTTTTTTACTACTTTACATTTTTTTTTAAACCTTTTATTGGCATTTTTTAAGTGTAACATTCATTCTTACAAGATAGAGCACTGATCTTCAGATGGGGTGGTTTTAAGTAGAATTTTATATTATTCCCCTTGATTGGTGTCAGTAAAACTGGATCCCTTCCCTCCAACCCTGATTTTTACATTCATCAATTTTGTGGTGTAAATACTCCCACAATGGTCAATGTGAAGCTGCCAAAACTTTAGCAACTAGCATGAAAAGTCTCTGAAGAGTAGACAGATTTAAAAATAAACTGAACTGATGCAAACTAGTTGAGATGGGTTTTGAATAAGCAGAGAAGTGAAAAGCTATAGGATAAGTTTTGTCTGATGGAATCTTGGGTGGAGGGTTGGTGTGAGCAAGCCAATAGTCCAACAGAATCAGATTAGCAAGGAATGTGAGAAGGAATTACATGTCTGTATGAGGGTTCTCCAGAGAAACAGACTAGCAGTCTGCCTATTTATTTATTTATCTATTGACTAAAAAACAGTTATGAAGGCTGAGAGGTCCCATGACCTGCCATCACCAAGACAGAGACCCTGGAGTGTCCAAGCCCAGGTAAAAACCCAGAGCGCTAAAGATTAAGTTTCAGTCCAAGTCAGAAGACAAGAGAAAACCCATGTCTCAGCTTGAAAGCAATCATGCAGAGAGAGAGAGAATTCTTCCTTACTCAACCTCTTTGTTCTATTCAGTCCTTCAATGGATGGGATTGATGTCCACCCACATTGGGGAAGGGCAATCTGCTTTTTGTCTACTGATTCTAATGTCAATCTCATCCAAAATCACTCTCTGGGACACACCAGAAATAACGCTTAATCAAATATCTGGGGACTCCATGGCTAGTCAGGTAGATACATAAAATTAACCATCATAATATTTTTATTATGGAACTCAGCTCACTGAGTTTAAATACTTATGGAACAGAATGTTAAGGTGACTTCCTGAATATGGGCTAAAGCTGAGAGTTGAAAGCATTCTAAAATAAGCATTCCCCTATTCTAAAGAGAACTATTAAATTTATCTCCCTTTTTTGCATGGTGAATGAGCTGATCTCTTAACTATCTATCTTTCCTCTATCTCCAGCATATAGCAAAGAAAATTGCCATTTGGATAGATCAATTTCTTAAAGAAATGTGTCAGAGTGGAAATACTTTGACCTTTCTCTGCTGAGAGAAAAGCAAGGGATACTTGTTTTTCCCAGCCAAAGAAACATGTAAGGAGATTGGGCAGGCATGGACCAGATACTGACTGGGCTGAAGTACAGCCATGGGCATGGACTGAAGGACCAGGTATGATCTCAGTGCATGTTCCCTCAGGGATAAGGATTAGTGGTTGCTTCCCTCCTGGAGAATTCTGAAAGTGGGAAGCCAGCAGGGTGAGGAAAGAAGGCCACAGGTGGGTAAGCTGCCCATTGGCAGGGGAATGAAGCATTTCATTTCCTGAAGATCAAGGGGCATTTAGGATGGTGGTTAGGTCTGCACTGTCTTGAAAGGAGACTTCCCTAGGGTGCTGTCTGCTGGGCCATGGCACCCAACAGAAAGGGCTATCTCATCATTTCTAATGACATATATGAGTGTGCCATGCCTGAAGATGTTGCTTCATTAGAGCTAGGATGTAGCTTAGAATATGTATTTTTAAAAGACTTGCCAATTATTGAGCCAAGTTTGAGATCCACTGGATTTTTAGATGATGACCTCTGTGAACATCCCTCCACAACCACATGGCTATTTCATTATTGCCTCTCTACAAGTGTAATAAACAGTCTGGAAATAGTATACATTGAAGATTTTTAAAAACTGCAGGATGCTTGGGGCTGGTGTACGGGGATGATCCAGAGAGACGTTGGAGGGTGGGAGGTGGGAGGGAGATTCGGGATTGGGAGCTTGTGTGTACCTGTGGTGGATCCGTGTCAATGTATGGCAAACCCAATAGAGTATTGTAAAGTTAAATTTAAAAATAAATAAATAAATAAATTAAAAAAAAATAAAAGAAACAAATTCAATTGCATGCTAATTAAAATATAAAAAAAACTGCATATATAACATATAAATAGGAATGCACCTGCAATTAGAAAAATAACATTTTACTTCCCTTATGGCTTAAATAAATGCATATTCTCTTACTTATAAACAGAATACGTTTCTTTAGCCCACTGCTGTTATGTTGCTGTAAACTCAGAAACTGGTGATCAGCTATTCAGGGAAGATATAATTATCCCCAATTCGACCCTGTTTTAGAAATTAGAGGGATTGAGATCCAATAAAATCGATTTGCTTTCTGATATTTTCTTTTTAAGCTTAGGACAATTTTGATCTCATATTTCAGCATTTTCTGTATATTTCAGCCATCTCAGTTAAACTCACACAGAAATCATATTATACGGCTGAAGACAAAACTTAAATGGTACACACACATCATATGCTTTTCTCATGGGAACAACTTTTTGCAGCTAGTGCTTTTTGTTTTAAAGTATAATATTTTCCCCAGTGTTTCATAACATCACTTGCACTATAAAGAGAATGGCAGAGGAGTTTAGGAGAGCAAGCTGTGATAGATGAGAATAAATCCCATCTGACCCGAGTACACATCTGCTCCTGAAGCAGGTTCAGCTCTGACAGGCATTCCCGAGAGCTGAGTTTCACCAGGTGCTTTTGGTTGAATGTAATTCCTAATACTACTTTTTCTTATTACCATTTTGAGATACTGCCCAGGGAAATGGCCAAAACCTGTGCTTTTATGACACATGACTGACTTCAGGAATTTATTCATTAGCTTTGATTTCTAATCTATCATTAAGGTCTAGCTCTGAAACGTTAGAGGAATTGAGGGAACTTTCCTAGAGTTTAGCCTATGAACCACCAACGGACCTGACATCGGACTTTCTGAAATTGTACAAGTCTGGATGCAGGTCACATAAATGAGCCTCTCAAAGCAAACAAACAGAAAACATCAAAATACACCCAGCTCCACATTTCTTCTTTTGGACAGGGGAAGTCATACATGCACAAATAATTCAGAGAATGAGCCCCTTCTTTTCATCTTTACACACCATCCTTCTCCTTTTATCTTAATACCAAATTTCAGCCAACTGACACTGTTCTCATATCTCCCACCTCATATTTCTAGTTTGTGACTCTATGGATTGTAGCCCTCCAGGCTCCTCCATCCATGGGATTCTCTAGGCACGAACACCGGAGTGGTTTGCCATGTCCTTCTCTAGAATCTGGTGTTATGCTGTCCCAAAGACATCCATATGATAAAAAATTCCACAGACTCCCCAGTTTGGGGGACAGTGAAACATATTCACACCCAAACCACACCCCTTTCAGAATATGCTCATCAGATGTGAATGCTGCAAAATTATTGAAGCTCACATTTGACACCGAGGCAGAAATTATTTGAATGTGTTCAACTTCTAAATTTCACTATGAGAAATCTTAGCTCTTGGCCTCCTGGAGTTAATTTATCATGTGTATTGTTTCCATCATTCAGGATAATATGATTGACCTGTTGCAAGCCTTTGGATGGACTGACTGGCACTTTAGCCAAATTAGTTTTTCTCTTCCCTATTGGCAAAAACATTATGCAAGGCTCAGAAAGCCGGAGACTGAATAGGATTTCAGAAGCTTTGTTATATAAGCCCTGTGTAAGACTGTCCCCCAACACAGGGAAGTGGACTAGCCTATTCAGAATATTGCCATCCAGTGTTCAAAGGATATATTACAATTTTAACCTTTCACACACCGTGAGACCAAATGGATTACCACCCTACCAAAGATGTACAAAGCTAAGTGCTCTCAAAAGATAAAGTATTATTCTGTCTATGGCCTATCTTTGTGCTCAGAAAAGAACATTTATCGGTCCTCTGAGGCCTTGGGCCCAGAGAACCAGTAACTTACAAATCGAAAGTGTAGGCTATCATCGGAGATGATTACCGTTTCCTGAACTTTCTTGGACATCATTTACTTCACCTTTTGTGAGCATTAGAGGATATAATATTCAGAAACACTCTAAAACAGTGCCTGCATAAAATAGGCATTTGCCAAATATTAATGTTTTTCCTTTGGTCAAGTAAAAACATATAGAAATAATTCTAAGAGAGTGGCATAAAAGTCAGCGCTTCCCTGATAGCTCAGTTGGTAAAGCATCCACCTGTAATGCAGAAGACCCTGGTTTGATTCCTGGTTGGGACTCAATCCGCTGGAGAAGAGATAGGCTACCCACTCTAGTATTCTTGCCCTTCCCTTGTGGCTCAGCTGGTAAAGAATCCATCTGCATTGAGGGAGACCTGGGTTTGATCCCTGGGTTGGGAAGATCGTCTGGAGAAGGGAAAGGCTACCTACTCCCAGTATTCTGGCCTGAAGAAGTCCATGGACTTGTATAGCTCACAGAGTCACAAAGAGTCAGTTTCATGCATCTCATTTATGTATTAGTGACATATCTGGGCAACATTTTAGAAAACATTTTAAATGAAAAATCACACTAAGTTATGCACTTTTAGCTCTTGGGTAACTTTCAGCTACTCCATGAAGATGCTGAGCAAATACGTGTGAGTCAGTGTAATAAATAAAGCAAGTGGGAATTTTCTGGTGGTCCAGGGGTTACGACTACATCTTCTAATGCAAGGAGTGGAAGGGAGTCAAGATTCCACCTGCCTTATGACCAAAATAAATAAATAAATCAAGCTTTTCTCCCACCTTCACGATGAACTCCGTGCCATTTCCACTGGGTTTAATGCCATCATCACTTTGCCTGTTTCCCAGGCTGGAGATCACTAGGGCCTCTCGCCATGTCTTCCTCCCTCATAGCCAATAGGTCTATAAATCACATGAACACTACTTCCCAAATATTTCTCACATCTTTGTTCTTCTTTCTAGGGTTCTATCACTGTCGATGATTCTGCCAGGAATTATGGCAAATGCCTCCTAAGTGACCCTCTTGCCTCTTATCTCTCCAGCTCCATGTTTCCATTACACCAAACGATCCAGTCACATGCCTATGGAAGCTCAAGAACTAACCAAGCCTCTCCTTTTCTCTCTTCAATCGCATGTCATCTAATCTATAAATGAAAGTGCCCCTTCTTCCATTTTGTCTTACCTCCATCCTATTGGTAGTTCAGCTTTCTCTATCTCGTTTTCCCAGGTTTGTCAAAACAATATACAAATGCGTTGGTGGTATGCATGGGAACTTTCATGTTCTGGCTGTCGTTTATCTCTCCCTCACGTCCCACAGGGCACACCCTGCTGCAGACACGTTGCTCCTGCCTGCCTCCTCAAATGCTTTGTGTTCTCGCTCTAAATCTCTTGTTGTAGATGTCTCTCCCTAGGCTGGTTCTTTCCCTCTCCTTCTTCAGGACAAATCTTAGGTATCACCTCATCCAGAAAGCTGTCTTGGTGCTTTCGACTACCAGATAATCTTGTGAAAACATCTGTCATACTCTATCCCATTTAATATAAATCATCTGATTGTCTGTTCCCACTACTATAGTCTCAGTTCTCAGAAATTCTTAGAAGTTCTCAGGAGCGGGTCAATTTACCACAAGTTGAATCACAGAAAATAAGCCATGGAAAGCCCTTTAGCCTCCTCGTGAATTAAACAAGTATGAAGTGGCTGAGAATTTAAGCTTCTTGAAGGCAAAGCCTTATAATATCAATTTTGGTATTCCCAATCCTTAGTCTAGTGTCCAGCAGAGCAGGTATTCAGTACACAATGTCCCCAGTATCAGTGAATGATTTCTCCCTTTATGTCTCCTAAATGTTATTCTCCTAAATCCAGCAGTACCAATTTTCTCATTTTTTAGAAATATTTTCAAAAAGTGCCCTTTTAGAAGCAGAGTGAATATGAAATGGAGCAGGACCCTATGGTCCTTGCTCCCCATGTCTTCACCCTGCCTTTTGTCTGTGGAAAAAGTTTACCCAAAGAATAAGTTTCATTAGAGAATTGAGAGCAAGCAGAAACACAGGAAAACAAAGGAGATGTATAGTCATTAAGCATAGTCAGGACCTTTAGATTCTTCTCAAGGGCTATGGACAATATTCTGAGCCATATCCTGTCATATCCTTCATAGATACTGAAACCTCCACCAGGTGGAAGAAGTTAACCACATAATGACCAGACTGTAGCCACGACAGAAGCTTTCACTATTCCAAAAATGTCCTCAAGGAAATGGGAACAAACTGACCCTGAAACTGAATATTAACTACTTAAAACAATCAAGGTGATGCTGATAAGGCCAATGACCAACTTCAAGATGACTATCAGAGCTGACTGTGCTGTTTTCCCATGTAACCCCCTCTCTCCGCCTGTAAAAGCCATCGTCCACTTGTTAGGGAGGAGAATTCGGTCTTTGGATAGGAGTCTGCCCTTCCCCCTGATGGCTGGCATCCAAAATAAAGCCAACTTTCCTTTGCATCAACCTGGCCTCTATGTTGGCTTTTGAGTGGCAAGAACCTGGACCCCAATTTCAGTTACAAATATTCTGTAGGAATGTTGAAGTTATTTTGTTTGTCAAGAAGGTGATTCTCTTTTCTGAAAATGCTGAACTACTTTTCTTACCCTCTTATGACTCCCACTTCAGGCCATATAATTTGCAAGAAATTTGGTTAAAAAAAAATCCCAAAGCTAAGGAGGACATTCTTAACACTTTTATGTGGTTATCATTTCTGGGAAAACTATTCCCCTGTCATCCATATGTTTGGCACATTTGTTGTCTCACTCTGTCTGCCTAGGGCTCTGGGCTGACATTGTTTAGAGACAACAACATTGTCATTTTCAAAATATGGAAGAATAAGCAAATCAGAGAATGGAGAAATAAACATTGGAACATCATTAAAGAATCCTATCAACTGTAGGGAAATTGTTCAGAGTACAGGAATGCTTATGGTCTAAAGATTATCTACAGTGTTTATTGCATTGTGTATTATAGAGAGACCCAGATGATATTGATGTATCGGAAGATTTTTATTATGACTATCTTCTGAAACCATATTCTGATATTTATTCTCTAGTACTAAAGGTTCAATTCAATAAAATCCGTTAAAATTTTATTTTTATTTATTTTTTTAACATCAAAAATCATTTATATGGAAATTAGAACCATAAAATCCATTAAAAAATTTAAAGTGTTCCTTTTAAAGCAGACTGGAGATGTTACACCAGTTCTTTAACCAAGTCAGGAGGAAGTTATATAAGTGTGTGCATTTTCTACACATTTACTTATTCATTCTTTTTGTTCAACAAAAATTTTCTTGAGTATTCATTTGCAATGACCTGAACTCTTTTGGGGTTCAAAGATAAAAGTCAAGATAATTATTCTTGAAAAGCTCTTAGATTTATTAAGGACAAAACAACATTTATGTATTAGGAAGTTTGAAGGAAATAAAACAAAATTAAGAGACATAAACAGCAGTAAAGAAAGCCCAGAAGAGAGAAATTATTCATTTCCTGCTAGAGAAATTAGAAAAGGCCATTTGAATTTGCTGAACTTAATGTGCCAGTGAATTATTCGGGCAGAGAAATTAAGGCAGTTGGTAAAATGCATCTGAGTTTTGGGAGAAAAGCTGAGGCATAGAAATATTATAGTAAAAATATATGTTCCTGCATCAATGGACTACACAAACCCCTATTGACGATACGGTATATATCAACTTAGATAAAACATCCTTATATAATGCTCATTAAAAAAATAAAAAACAGACTGCATCTTGTCAAATGAACACAATTAATGGAGCAAAATTGGTAGTCCCCAAATTGAATTCTAATTTATAATATTTTCTATTTTATGTTGTCAGGTTTCAGACTGAAGAGCAAACATTTGACTTGACATTTAATATTTCCACCCTCAAACTTCATTATGTGTAGTAAATTTCTTTGGCATTTTTTAAAGTGGTTGCATCCATTTAAAAGAAACATATGAAAATATCAAGCTTTGGAATCTCAGTCTAATATCAGGGTATTGATGTTTATGCCTCAAAATGCTGACAATTGAGATGGGATCATCTGTATTTAATTTGGGATTTAGCCACCTCTTTCCTGGCCCTGAGCCTGTGTCATTCTGCTTTGCCTACTGATGCTCTGCTAAAATTAAAAGAACATCAGGATGCATTTTACATTGGGCAAGAGGAAGAATTCTGTACTTTTGTGTATTTTTAAATTGTTCACTAATCATAAAGGACAATTAAAAGATGACATAGTGCTGAAAAAGAATGTGCTGTTGAAGACAATGTTAACCTTAGAAATAAATATTTTTTCTTTTTCAATATTTTATTGCAAGAGGTTGTTTCAGCCTAATATCAGTTAACTCTAACAAAACATGTTTATGGTGATTCCTTTTTTTTTTCATGTGAGGAAACAGGATCAGAAATTAAAATCTGTCATTTACTTAAAATGATTCAGCTAAAAGGTGAATACACTGAAACAGAGACACCAATGTAGAGAACAAGCATACGGACACCAAGGGGGGAAAGGGGAGGTGGGATGAATTGGGAAATTGGGTTTGACATGCATACTCGATTATGTATAAAATAGATTACCAATGAGAATCTGCTGTGGAACACAGGGAATCCTACCCAGTGCTCTGTGGTGACCTAAATGGGAAGGAAATCCATCAAAGAGGGGATGTATGTATGCATACAGCTGATTCATTTTGGTGTACAATAGAAACTAACACAGCATTGTAAAGAAACTATACTCCAATAAAAATTAATTAAAAACAAACCAAAAAATAAATAAATAAACTGGCAGACAAGTACAGGTCTCTTGCATCCAAGATCATTGCTGTTTATCTCATGCTACAGTTGTTTTCAATCTTAGGAGCATAGTTTAAGTTATAGAGCAAAGATATTCTTGGTTGTTTTTTCGTCTTTTCTCTCTGGCGGGTAAGATCCCTTGGATCAAAGACGTTGACTATATTATTTACTGCTTTAGTCCTGGGGCTTAGAAGATTGCCCAGCACCTAGTAGGTGCTTAGTAAGTAATTGTATGGATTAGTAAAGGAATACACACTTTAACAATGTCATTGCTTAAGTAGTGAATGTTCTTATTTCTAGGCACTTCACAGTCTATGACGGTTTCAGATGCAGGCCTTCAGGTTGATGTTATGAGTTGCAGGCAGACTCTTATTAGGGGATAACTGGAGGAGTGCTCACAAACTAGTCCTAAACCCAGAATGAGGGGGCTTCATACGGGTCCTAAACCCAGTATTCCGGGTATTCCCAGTATTCCCAGATCGTGTTTGGCTGCAGTCAAGGAATTAAGACAGGTGAGAGCTGCACAGCTAAGATGGGCCCAGAGTAGTTAAAGAACGTATTCAAGTAAATTGCAGGGGCTAGAACATCAGAAAATGAACTAGAATCTTCTAAGCCTAAGGCTGGTGAAGGTTTCTGGGTGGTGTTGGTATCTATGACATGGGAGAAATGAAGAAAGAAGGCAGGTGGTACCTTCTTTGCATTACATGTATGGCTGGGTGGAGTTACAGTCAACAGCAATAGTTGCCGAATTTGGCAAATGTGAATTCGGGAGCAGCAATTCCACATCCATAGGCTTTTATCACTTACATTTCCAGGAGATTCTTAAAGGCTGCTATTTGTTTGATTCTACTCTTACCTGCTTCCCAACCATTTGGATCTGATTTTCAAGTTTTCAACTTTCTTTGAACACTTTCAAACCAAGACTGGAATTTCTCATCATTATAATAGTTAACCCTTCTTACAGTGATAATTTGAAAGAAACAACGACCAATTTAAAAATAACTGGCAAATTACAAACTAAAAATTTGATTTATAAGATCACTTATCTTTTAACGTTGACACTTGATTATAACTTGCGTAGTAAGTACATTTTTCCCCATTAGCACATGCCAGCTATGGAATTAATAAACTGCCAAGAGAAAGCAGAAATTATTTTTCAACTTTAAATATTGCTTATTACATAATCATATTAGCAAACACCTACTTATTTGATTTCCTGAAAGAAATAGCCACAATGCATTAGTGGCTGAATGCTCATATTTTGGGGGAGGAAATTATGTCTGAGAAAAGGGAAATTCTCAAATAATGTTCTTTTTAAAGTATGAGCCATTTGAAAATGAAATAAAATGTTATTTTTCTTCAAAATTGGCAATTGTGATCTTTAAAAATAGATATTATAAAATAAGAATCATTGCTAACTAGGACCAGGAGGACCAAAAGGAAGATTTGAAAGCTGGTAGTGTTTCCAAAGTGCAAGCACAGAGCAAGTGAAATGTCAGAGAAATCAAGGTGGTTAAGTGAGGAAAAATGAAAGTAAAGCAAAGACTTATTCAAGGTATCAGTTACCAGGGACCAATTCTTATACATGTTTTCATGGGCTACTGGAGGCTGAAACTCACTAATGAGAAAACATTGCTTGATTTATGTTTATTCACTGGCCATCATTAACTAATCATTTTCTTATGACTATGACAGTAACTTACAATTTAAAGTCTTCAAGAAGGCTGGTGTTAAATGCTATTACATTGGAGGACTCAATGTGTACTAAATAACTTCAGTTGTGTCTGACTCTTTGCAACACTTTGGATTGCAGCCCATCAGGCTCCTCTGTCCTAACCATATAAACATCAGTTACTAAATCCAATAGAGCCCGGTAGGCCTTAGGAAGCATCACTATGAACAAAGCTAGTGGAGGTGATGGAATTCCAGTTGAGCTATTTCAAATCCTAAAAGATGATGCTGTGAAAGTGCTTCACTCAATTTGCCAGTAAATTTGGAAAACTCAGCAGTGGTCACAGGACTGGAAAAGGTCAGTTTTCATTCCAGTCCCAAAGAAAGGCAATGACAAATAATGCTCAAACTACTGCACAATTGAGTTCATTTCACATGCTAGCAATGTTAATGCTCAGAAATTCTCCAGGCTATGCCTCAATAGTACGTGAACCATGAACTTCCAACTGTTCAAACTGGATTTAGAAAAGGTAGCCAGTCAGTCTACATCACTCAGTCGTGTCTGACACTTTGCAACCCCATGGACTGTAGCCTACCAGGCCCCTCCCTCCATGGCATTCTCCAGGCAAGAGTACTGGAGTGGGTTAAAGGAACCAGAAATCAAATTGTCAACAACTGTTGGATCATCAAAAAAGCAAGAGAGTTCCAGAAAAACATCTATTTCTACTTTATTGACTATGCCAAAGCCTTTGACAATGTGGATCACAACAAACTGTGGAAAATACTTCAAGAGACGGGAATACTAGACCACCTGACCTGCTTCCTGAGAAATCTTGATGCAGGTCAAGAAGCAACAGTTAGAACTGGACATGGAACAATAGACTGGTTCCAAATTGGGAAAGGAGTACATCAAGGCTGTATATTGCCATCCTGCTTATTTAACTTATATTCAGAGTACATCATGAGAAATACTGGGCTGGATGAATGAAGCACAGGCTGGAATCAAGATTTCTGGGAGAAATATCAATAACCTCAGATTTGCAAATGACACCACCTTTATGGCAGAAAGTGAAGAGGAACTAAAAAGCTTCTTGATGAAAGTGAAAGAAGAGAGTGAAAAAGTTGGCTTAAAACTCAACATTCAGAAAACAAAGATCATGGCATCTGGTCCCATCACTTCATGGGAAATAGATGGGGAAACAGTGGAAACAGTGAAAACTTTATTTTGGGGAGATCTAAAATCACTGCAGTTGGTGATTGTAGCTATGAAATTAAAATACACTTACTCCTTGGAAGAAAAACTGTGAGCAACCTAGACAGCATATTAAAAAGCAGAGACATTACTTTACCAACAAAGGTCCATTTAGTCAAACCTATGGTTTTTCCAGTGGTCATGTATGGATGAGAGAGTTGGACTATAAAGAAAGCTGAGTGCTGAAGAATTGATGCTTTTGAACTGTGGTGCTGGAGAAGACTCTTGAGAGTCACTGGGACTGAAAGGAGATCCAACCAGTCCATTCTAAAGGAAATCAGTCCTGAATGTTCATTGGAAGGACTGATGCTGAAGCTGAAACTCCAATACTTTGGTCACCTGATGTGAAGAACTGACTCATTGGAAAAGCCTCTGATGTTAGGAAGATTGAAAGCAGGAGGAGAAGGGGACGACAGAGNGTCCTGAATGTTCATTGGAAGGACTGATGCTGAAGCTGAAACTCCAATACTTTGGTCACCTGATGTGAAGAACTGACTCATTGGAAAAGCCTCTGATGTTAGGAAGATTGAAAGCAGGAGGAGAAGGGGACGACAGAGGACGAGATGGTTGGATGGCATCAGTGACTCTATGAACATGAGTTTGAGTAAGCTCCAGGCATTGGTGATGGACAGGGAAGCCTAGTGTGCTGGAGTCCATGAGGGTCAGAAAGAGTGGGACCCGAATGAGTGACTGAACTGAACTGAACTGAATAGAGCCTGGAGGAAAAGTCTATTAATTAAAGTCTGATAGAATGAATTGAAAAATATAACTTGTCATCAAGAGAAAACTTGTCAAACTGAAGGAAGATACAAGGTGCTTCATGCACCTGCTAAAACAGCTTCACAATGCCAAGGCATGAACTATATCTGTGGTTCTCAACTTGGGATGGTTTTTCAACCATGCAATTTTTAGCAATGCCCACAGATATTTTCTTCTGTTACAGTTGTGTGACGATTGCTACTAGCTAGAGGCCAGAGCTGTTGCTGTACACCCTATAGCTCACAGAATATTCCACCTGCAAGGAAGCATGTAGTCCCCAGAATAAATAATCTTGATGCTGAGAAACCCTGGTCTATACTACTAGGGAGTTGGATAGGAGTCTCTCTGTTCCCTGTTCTCCCCTCCCAAACCTTTATTTAAAAAATAATTTCACTGGGGACTTCCCTACTACTGGTCCAGTGGTGCAGACTCCCTGCTTCTAATACAAGGGACCCGAGTTCAATCCCTAGTCAGGAACTTGATCCCACATGCTGCAACTAAGAATTTGCATGCTGCAACTGAAGATCCTGTGTGCTGCAACTAAGACCTGACACAGCCAGACAAATAAATAAACACAAAAAATTTTTTCCATCATTTGTCTCAATGAAGTATTTCTTGAAGCATTAAGAAGAACTGTTGTGGCTGAAAATGCACAGGAGTCTTGGAGTTCCGTTAGCTCTGCTTTCTATGACCCTTTGAAATGGTCTTAAGGCTTTTAAGGCTTCAGGGCTCTGAAGAATATAACTAAAAAAGAGCCACTCTGGAGAACAGTATGGAGGTTTATTAAAAATCTAAAAGTAGAGCTACCAGATGACCCAGCAATACCACTCCTAGGTATATACCCAAAGAAAACCATACTTTGAAAGGATCCATGCACCTCCAATGTTGACTGCAGCTCTGTTTATAATAGTCAGGACAAGGAAGAAACCTAAATGTCCATCAATAGAGGAATGGATAAAGAAGATGTGTACGTATATACGTTATACTTGTTGGTGGTAATTTAGTTGCCAAGTCTTCTCTGATTCTTGAGACCCCATGACTGTAGCCTGTCAGGCTCCTCTGCCCATGTGATTTCCCAGGTAAGAATACTGGAGTGGGTTGTGTTTCTTCCTTTAGGGGATCTTTCTGACCCAGGAACCAAATCCGAGTCTTCTGTGTTACAGGCAGATTCTTTACTGCTGAGCCAACCAGGGAAGCCAATACATCATATTATTCAGAAATAGAAAAGAACAAAGCAATGCCATTTGCAGCAACATAGATGGACCTCCAGATTTTCATACTAAGTGAAGTAGGTCAGACAGAAAAAAGCGAGTATCATATGATATCACTTATATATGGAATTCAAAAAAAAAAGGTACAAATGAACTTATTTACAAAACAGAAGTAGAGTCATGGATGTAGAAAACATGGTTACCAGGGGATAAGCTGGGAGATTGGGACTGACATATATATACATATATAATAGATATTAAGAACTGAGCACAGGAAACTCTACTCAATACTCTGTAATGGCTTATAAGGGAAATTACTCTTTAAAAAAGTATGAATGCGTGTACATGTATAACTGATTCAATTTGTAATATACCTGAAACTAACACAACATTGTAAATCAATTATATTCCAATAAAAAAAATTAAAAGCATTGCTCTCTGACATGGGTACTATAGCATGCCAAGCCTCTCTGTCCAAGGGATTCTCTAAGCAAAGATATTGGAGCTAGCTGCTGTTTCCTTCTCCAGGGGAGCTTCATGACCAGGGATCAAACCCAAATTTCTTTATGTCTCCTGCATTGGCAGGCAGGTTCTTTACTACTAGTGCCACCTGGGTAGTCCCACCATTACTTTCACTTCAGTTCAGTTCAGTCGCTCAGTTGTGTCCGACTCTGTGACCCCATGAATCGCAGCATGCCAGGCCTCCNGTATGGATGTGAGAGTTGGACTGTGAAGAAGGCTGAGTGCCAAAAAATTGATGCTTTTGAACTGTGGTGTTGGAGAAGACTCTTGAGAGTCCCTTGGACTGCAAGGAGATCCAACCAGTCCATTCTGAAGGAGATCAACCCTGGGATTTCTTTGGAAGGAATGATGCTAAAGCTGAAACTCCAGTACTTTGGCCACCTCATGCGAAGAGTTGACTCATTGGAAAAGACTCTGATGCTGGGAGGGATTAGGGGGAGGAGAAGAAGGGGATGACCAAGGATGAGATGGCTGGATGGCATCATGGACTCGATGGACATGAGTCTGAGTGAATTCCAGGAGATGATGATAGACAGGGAGGCCTGGTGTGCTGTGATTCATGGGGTTGCAAAGAGTCGGACACGACTGAGCAACTGAACTGAACTGAAGGCTCCCCACTACCCCATGCTCCCCTTCAGATGGCACTGTCTCTGCCAAGCTGCCTCAGGGTGCATGGTGACCTGATGCCCTGAGAGAAAAACACCTGTGCGGGAGTGTCCTGGGGCCCCACCTGCACCTGTCCACACACTCTGGGTGGAACCTTCCAGAAGCCTCTGCTCCACACTGCTAGGTCAGGTGCTCCTGCCCCCAGGATGCCCTCCCTGCTGTTCAGGTCCAACAACAACAAGGTTGTCCCTTCCGCAGGGCTAGAATGGGCCCCTGGAACCCCCATGTTCCCCGTTTGCCATCGGAACAATATGGACAGGGCAGATTGGGGAGCAGGGGGGTTTGGTCAGGTGGCAGGTCTACACCCCACTCCCTTCTGGCCCTTAGAATCTTTTAAAATCTGGTGTCCCAGTTTAAAAACGAAAATAAATAAAAGGAGGAGAAAGCAATAAAGAAAGTGTACTCAGACACTGGGGAAATGATTTCATCATCATTGTCAGTTTCATCATTCTCTTCCCTCCACTAAAAAACAGTCTTAATAAACTCTTTTAGAATAAACACTCTAAAATACCGAGCAATATATGCACATGAGTTGAAAGAACTAATATTAAAGTGATAAGATTATCCAACATAATCTATAGATTTGACAAAACCACTATCAAAATTCCAATGGCACGTTTCACAGAAAGAGGAAAAAAAAAATCCTAGAATTTGTGTGGAACCACAAAGACCCCAAATTGCCAAAGCAGTCTTGAGAAAGAACAAAGCTAGAGGTATCACACATCCCAATTTCAAACTATGTTGCAAAGCTACTCTAAATAAAACAGTGTGGTGCTGCCATGAAAACAGACACACAGATCAACAGAATAGAATAAAAAGCCCAGAGGTAAATCCATATACATACGTCCCATTAATTTATGACAAAGAAGCCAGGAATATACAATGGGGAAAGAACAGTCTCTTTAATGCATGGTTCTGGGAAAACTGGACAGTCACATGCAAAAGAATGAAACTGGACCTCTGTCTTACAGCATACACAAAAATTAACTCAAAATGGATTTAAGACTTGAACAGGTAACCTGAAACCATAAACCCTTAAGAGAGAATATAGGTGGTAAGCTCCTTGACGTGGGTCTTGGCAATGGTTTTTTGGATTTGATGCCAAAAGCAAAGGCACTGAAGGCAAAAACAAACAGATGAGACTATACTCACACCAAAAATCTTTACTACAAAAGAAACCATTAACAAAATGAAAAGGCAACATGCTGAATGAGGGAGAATATTTGATAATCATATATCTAATAAAAGCTTAATATCCAAAGTATATAAAGAATTTATACAACTCAATAGCAAAACAAAAGACATATTGATGTAAAATCTAGGCAAGGAATCTAAATAGATGTTTTCCAAAGAAGATACATGGATGTTTTCTGTGTGTCTTCCAACAAACATGTGCATGAAACTATGCTCTACATCACAAATCATCAGGGAAATGCAAATCAAACCCACAGCAAGTTAGCACCTCACACCTGTCAGAATGGCTGTTACCAAAAATGCAAGAATAACAAATGCTGGCAAGGATGTGGAGAAAAGGAAACGCTGTGCCCTGCTGTGAGAGTGTAAACAGGCCTCTGCCGCGGCTCCTCCACCTTCCGAGTGAACAACTCCGGGAAGCTGAAGTTGCTGGAGAGCAAGCTCACGCCCCCCAACACGGGGCTCGAAGCAGCACCAGACGCGGCATCATCCCTGCTCTTGGTCACTGTCCCGGTCCCGACTCAGCCCCATTGCCTCCCAGCCCCGAGGCCCAGAGTATGTGTATTTAGATGTGTGTATAGGTACAGACATGTGTATGTATAGAGTGAAATGCTGGAAGATGAAACTGAAAAGATGGAGATAGTTGTGTGAAAATGCGAGTATAGATGATTTTTCCTTTGTAAACTATCCTGTCACCCTGATTAATTTTTAGATAACTTAAAAAGTACGATTTACAAAAGGCACAGCCGCTCCCCGTGTGTCCTCGCGTCCCGACCTACATGGGCTGGTGCGACAGGTGGCCAGGCTGTGCTCCCTATGACTGGGTGATGCCCTCCCATCCCCGCCCGCACCCTGAGCCCAGGATACCCAGCTCTGGCTCCACGGATCCCTGCCCAGTGGATGCATGGGAGCCAAGGGCTTCCTCCTCCCACGTGTTGAAGGGCAGCACTCTCTCCTGTGGAGGCAGAGCTCCTGGGGCCTCGTGAAAAGCTGTCATCCCAGGGCAGCGGACATCACTTTAGGGGGTGATCGAGGGCAGCCCCGGGATGCGACAGGCGGAGCAGCTGTGCTGCCAGAGCAAAAGGGGCGCCTGGGAGGGCAGAACGACCCAGGGAAGAGGATCTCCAGCCCTGACTGCCCCTCCATTCCGCAACCCTCTCCCTCAGCCCCACCCATGCCCAAACTCTCCTGCTGAACCCCCACCCCCCACCCCAGACACCTCACAGACCGGTCCCCTCTCTACCGGAATAACCATCACTGCTCTGGCCCCTAAACACTCCCTTCCTTCCATCTTCCACCCAGAGTCATTTTTCTAAAGTGTAGACACTGTCCTGAATGGACCCTTGGAGGGGGAGGGGCTGGAGAGAGGGGCTTGGGACCATCTTACGGCTCTCTTGACCCAGGGGCACGCTTGGATCCTCCACCGCAAAATGGAAGAGCAAGCCAACAAAACCCAGACCACAGACCTTCGAGGCCCTCCCTAGATACTGAGGGATGATCAGAACACTTACTCTGCTCCAGCCAGGCCTGCCCTGCCTCCCTGCCTGGAGGAGCCAACGTGAGCGTTCACAGTCAATGCCCCCCCACCTCCCCAGGGCAGTGACCCCTCACCTCCTGGAACAGCACCCTCTCACCTCCCAGGGCAGCGCCNAGTTATGACCAACCTAGATAGTATATTGAAAAGCAGAGACATTACTTTGCCGACTAAGGTCCGTCTAGTCAAGGCTATGATTTTTCCTGTGATCATGTATGGATGTGAGAGTTGGACTGGGAAGATGGCTGAGCACCGAAGAATTGATGCTTTTGAACTGTGGTGTTGGAGAAGACTCTTGAGAGTCCCTTGGACTGCAAGGAGATCCGACCAGTCCATTCTGAAGGAGATCAACCCTGGGATTTCTTTGGAAGGAATGATGCTGAAGCTGCAACTCCAGTACTTTGGCCACCTCATGCGAAGAGTTGACTCATTGGAAAAGACTCTGATGCTGGGAGGGATGGGGGCAGGAGAAGGGGACGACCGAGGATGAGATAGCTGGATGGCATCACGGACTCGATGGATGCGAGTCTGAGTGAATTCCGAGAGATGGTGAACAGGGAGGCCTGGCATTCTGCAATTCATGGGGTCACAAAGAGTCGGACACGACTGAGCGACTGAACTGAACTGAACTGAATTATGCCAAAGGGGAGGGGGATGGGGGAGGAATGGTTAGGGAGTTTGGGATTAGCAGATGCAAGCTATTATATATAGAATGGATACACAACAGGTCCTACTGAATAGCACAGGGAATTATAGTCAATATCCTGCGATAATCCGTATTGGAAAAGAATATGAAAAAGAATGTCTATACATGTATAACTGAATCACCATTCTGTATTGCATAAATTAATGCACTGGACCATCAAAAAAGCAAGAGAGTTCCAGAAAAACATCTATTTCTGCTTTATTGACTATGCCAAAGCNTTAGTGAAGAAAAAATGAATTATTTTGAAAAATACAGGGACAAGTTAATAGCTAATTGAGAAAAACATTATGTTTAATTTTCTGCTTCATCCTTTATATCAAAATAAATCACAAATGTACAATGTACATCTAAAAAACAATAAAAGTATCAGAAGAAAATTTTAAATGTTATTACCATCTTGGAGTGGGCAAGTCTTCCTGCCATGAAATATGAAAGCTAAGCATAATTGAAACTGACTACTAAAAAATTAAATCCTTTTGCACAACAAATGTTACCACAGAAAAATTTTTAAAAAGTTAAAAAAAATTTGCATTGTGTATTTCAGAAAAAAATTCTTCATATAGCCCAAACTTTCCCAAATAAACTAGAAAATAAAGAACATAAAAATAAGAAGTAGGCAAAAATGCAAAAACACATAAAAGTATTCAATAAATACATAAAAATGTTTAAATTCACTCATGATTAAAGAAGTAAAAGTTAAAGTTACAATGGAAAACAAATATTTACCTTTTAGGGAGGCAAATAATGAAAAGACTACTAAGATGCATTATCCGTGCATCTTACTCTTCATCTACACCTTAGGGTTATGAATTAGAGTAACATTTGGGGGTGGTAATTTGATAATACCTATCAATGATTAGACACACCTTTGACTCAGCAGTTATATGTTCAGGAATTTCTCCTACAGGTATATTCACTTCATGACAGAAAAATACATGAAAAAGGATGTTAACAAAAGTATAGTTTGTGACAACAAATACTTAAATGTCATCAATACCAGACTGGTTAAAACCCTTATGGTGCATCTATACAGTGGACTAGCAGGCAGTACTTAGGGAGACTGAGGCATGCTCATGTTCATTTGGTCCCTGTGTTGTGTGAGTGCCTAGAACAGGCTTCCCTGGTGGCTCAGAGGTAAAGAACATGCCAGTCAATGCAGGAGACTAGAGCTCAATCCCTGGGTCAGGAAGACCTCTTGGAGGAGGAAATGGCAACCCACTCCAGTATTCTTGTCTGGTAAATCCCATGGATGGAGGAGCCTGGCAGGCTAGAGTCCATGGGTTGCAAAGAGCTGGACATGAACTTAGTGACTAAACAAGAACAACAATGAAATGCCTAGAACAGTAGGTGTTTTAATTAATATTTATTGAAGTGAGTGGGTGACCCTCATTCTAAGTGTGAAGCAATGAGGAGTGGTCTAGCAATGATCCTAAGTATCAATATTTAGGAGAATACACACACATGTACATATACAGGCAATAACAAACGCTGGAAAGAGTGACAGGAAAACATCAGCAGTAGTGTCTTCTCTGTGCTGGAGTGAATATAAGAAAACAGGGTCAGATCTGGGTGAGGTGAATGAAGCACCTACACTACAGTTTGAAGGAAGCACCCCGAGATTAAGTATCTCTTTAAATTTCGAGCCCAGGCATCTAACTCACTTCGCCCTCAAAGTGAAAGTATCAGTCCCTTAGCCAGCTCTTTGCAACACCATGGACAGTAACCCACCAGTCTCCTCCATCCACGGAATTCACCAGGTAAGAATTCAGTGGAATTCTCCACTGAAGTGGGTAGCCATCCCCTTCAGGGATTTTCCTGACTTAGGGATTGAATCCAGGTCTCCTGTTTTGCACGCAGATTCTTTACCATCTGAGGCACCAAGGAAGATTTACCCCTGATCTGTGAGAGGACTTGACTTCCAGTTTTCTACTTTTCAGTTTCCTTGCTATGAGAAAATAATTTGGAATAAAAACATTAAATTACTTCATAATATTATAATTTAAGACTAGAGATTTTATCTTATAAAGGGACTGAAGCATTATCAAGGGACACTCAAGCACCTTAAGAACAAAATAGAAAATATCTATCATAAATATTGCTACAAAACTCATTCCAAGTTTGAAAGAGAAACTATATTAAAATGATAATAGTAAGGGCCCACAGGTGGTGCTAGTGGTAAAGAACCCGTCTGCCAATGTAAGAGACATAAGAGACGTGGATTCAATCCCTGGGTTGGGAAGATCCCCTGGAGAAGGGAATGGCAACCCACTCCAGTATTCTTGCCTAGATAAACCTATGGACAGAGAAGCCTGGCGGGCTACAATCCATGGGGTCTCAAAGAGTCAGACACATCTGAAGTAACTTAACAAACAGCACGGTATAAGGTTTTACCTTCAGAATACATACAGAATACACAGAAAAAGGATGAAAAATGTTGAGAGTAATAATCAATTGGACTCTTACTTATCAGAGTTTAAGAAAAAAAATAGAGTTGGATGAAAAGAAAAAAGAAAATGAAGATTCTTTTCTTTTAGTAAAGGTGTAATCCATGCTGACAATGCCTTGAAGAGTAGCAAAGGAAGACTTTCAAAATTAAGCAAAAACATTTAGATTTAAAAGGAATAATAAACACTATTTTTAGTAGACAGCTTGGTTATATCTCTGTTAGCCTCTGATGGGCCAAAATATATATATTCATACATAAATATTGATATATACATATACAGAGATACAGATAAAACAAGAACTATAGGTACTTGGTAATACAATAATAAAGTTTAAACATGTATTAAAACAATACTCAGTTTTTTCAACCATCTGTGGAGCACCAAACTAAAAAAAAATAAAACTATTGCTGCTAAGTCGCTTCAGTCGTGTCTGACTCTGTGCGACCCCATAGACGGTAGCCCACCAGGCTCCCCCGTCCCTGGGATTCTCCAGGCAAGAACAGTAGAGTGGGTTGCCATTTCCTTCTCCAATGCATGAAAGTGAAAAGTGAAAGTGAAGTCGCTCAGTCGTGTCCGACTCTGAGCAACCCCATGGATTGCAGCCCACCAGGCTCCTCCAAGCATGGGATTGTCACTAAAATAAATAAATAAATAAATAAAACTAACTGTAAGCTAAGTTGCAAATAAAATATCAATAAAATCTCCCAAGTAGGAACTATAAAGGGAAGGTTCTTCAACGCCACTGCAATAAAATGACAAATTGTGTTCACAACCTTAGATACAAATAATTAGGTTTACTATGAAATTTAAACAGAATCCCATAAAAATTTTAGGCTAAAGGCAAGTACAAATCTACAAATATGGAGTACTTAGAAAATAAGAAAAATGAGAACACGAACTCTCAAATTTTGTTGACTGTGGCCAAAGCAGAAGGAAAGATTTTGTGTTAAAAGCATTTCTTATTAAAAAACAAAAAAAAAAAACAAAAAACAAAAAAACAGAAATAAAAAAATGACTAAGGGCAACTCAAAGAGTTTGGATAAAAACAGATCACTTGTAAAATGGCATAAATAAGAATGTGATGACGAATAAAAATAAAATTAATCAGGATCACAATCAATTAAAAAATAACATGGTAGTCCTTTAAAACCAAATTTGCTTATAAATACAATTAAGAGAAAAGTTAAAACACAAAATTTAAAAATAGGAATTAGATATTTGGTAACACAAAAAAGTACAGAGGAAATAAACTACAAAGACATTATATACTATTCTATGAAAATATGTTAGGAAATTTCAATGGACTAGATTACTTCTGAGACAAATTTAACATTCAAGTTGGTTCAAGAAATAAAAAGCATTATTTTCTCTTATAAGAAATAATCAATTTTTTTTCTTCTGAAAAGCTTTGAGCCATGTGGTTTTATTGTTGAGAATTATGTCAAACTTAAAAAAAAGTAATCCAAATTCTACATAAAACCTTTTCTCAAATATGGCAAAAGCCAGCTTTGGTTTTTAAATAGTCTTTCAAAGATAGTTGAAAAAACTATACTATATACTTTAAGAGAATGAAAAGAAAAGCCACAGATTAGGAAAAAAAAGTTTTTGCTAAGCATTTCTTTTAAAGGACTTGTATCCAAAATGCAGCAATTAAGAAAACAGCCTCATTAAAAAACAGACAAAATATTTGAACAAATATTTCACCAAAGAAGATATATAGATGGAAAATAAGCATATGCAAAGGTGCTCAACATCTCACATTATTAGAAAATTGCAAATTAAAGCAGAAATGAGATACTATTACATTACTGCATTTAAACACAGTCATGTCTGGCTCTTTGCGACCCTATGGACTGTAACCCGCCAGGCTCCTCTGTCCATGAGACTCTCCAGGCAAGAATATTGGAGTGGGTTGCCAAGCACCCCTCCAGGGGATCTTCCTGACCCAAGGATTGAACCTGCATCTCCTGCATCTCCTGCATTGCAGATGGAATCTTTACCCATTGAGCCATCTATACCTGCTAGAGAGGTTAAAATCCAAACACTGACAACACCAAATGCTGACAATGATATAGAACAATAGGGACTGTCATTCACTGCTGGTGGCACAGTCACTTTGGTAGACAGTTTGACAGTTTCCTACAAAGCTAAACATAGTATATGATCCAGAAGTCACAGTCCTAGACATATACTCAAATGGGGTGAAAGCTTATGTCCACACAAAAACCTACACACATCTATCTATGGCAGCTTTATGTCATAACTGCCAAAGCTTGGAAGCTACCAAGATGTCCTTCAATATTTGAGTGGATAAATAAACTATGGTACAGCCAGACAATGCTCTATTACTCAGCACTGAAAAGAAATGAGCTCTCAAGTTATGGAAGAGACATGGAGGAAAATGAGATGCAAATTGCTAAGCAAAATAAGTCAATCTGAAAAGCTATGATTTCAATGATATGATATTCTGGAAAAGGCAAAAATATAGATACAGACTGGTTCCAAATAGGAAAAGGAGTACGTCAAGGCTGTATATTGTCACCCTGCTTATTTCACTTCTATGCAGAGTACATCATGAGAAACGCTGGACTGGAAGAAACACAAGCTGGAATCAAGATTGCCGGGAGAAATGTCAATAACCTCAGATATGCAGATGACACCACCTTTATGGCAGAAAGTGAAGAGGAACTCAAAAGCCTCTTGATTAAAGTGAAAGAGGAGAGCGAAAAAGTTGGCTTAAAGCTCAACATTCAGAAAACGAAGATCATGGCATCTGGTCCCATCACTTCATGGGAAATAGATGGGGAAACAGTGTCAGACTTTATTTTTTTGGGCCCCCAAATCACTGCAGATGGTGACTGCAGTCATGAAATTAAAAGACGCTTACTCCTTGGAAGAAAAGTTATGACCAACCTAGAGAGCATATTCAAAAGCAAAGACATTACGTTGCNTTCTTTACCTACTATATAAAAGGTATATATATTTTTAACCATCTGTGTGACTGTCTAGGTAGTAAATATTCCAAGTCTTACAAGAATAATTTTCTGTGCTTTATGTTGAGTTTATTACATTCTTAATTGTTTAAGAAAAAGAAAAATAAGAAACAAAAGCAAGGAACAAAAATTCCTCATTTATAAAGAGCTAAGGTTCTTTATAACCATGTTAATGTTGTATTGTTTTAAATGTTTAAACAGTTAACTCGGCATTGTTTTTGCAGCATCCTGATCCTATCTAAATCAAGTGTCCAAATATCCTCTGACAACTTTTTAAAATTGATTTTTGCCTTCCTATAATTGAATCCCAAGTATAGAAAAAAACATTAAACTTTCCAGTTATATTTTACACCTGAAACTATCTTTGAGATTTCCCACAGGGCCTGGAAAAAAAATCACAAATATTTATTTTTTCACCTTTAAAGAGAGCTGCCAGAAAGAGCTAAAATTTTCTGTAGAATTCTGTGGGAAGATTTGGTATTAATAAATCAGAAGGGGTATTCAGCCTTGCTGAGGTAGACTTGTATAATGTTATTAACATAAATATTTCAAAAAATTTTGGGGAAGTCCCTGGGGTTATGTCATTGAACTTGCTGTCTTATAATATGGCTTTACCGTCAGGGAGAACACTGATTCCAATGCTTAGGAATATTTCCACCAGATTTTCCTTTATATAGCAGGGTTCTGGTGGTGCTGAGCTTGATGATATTAGACAATGGTAGCATAAGGTTATGTGTCATCATTTCAACTATTGGTTTTAAAGATACAATTGTTTAGGTCTTACGGCAGACCTTACTAAGCCACTTGCTTGATGTTCCTGGTACAAACAATTGTATCAGGATTATTTATGTCAGATCTCAATATTTTTTCTTTCATGAAATTTTTTTTCACTTTTGTGAATCAATTATAGCATTCACAAACTCCTTTTGAAATAAATTTAATCATCATCCTTAGATGGTTTATCATATTTCTTTATTTGGGGTTGGAGAGGAGGCAGGGAATTTGTTTTGAATGCCACAGAGAGAAGTAACCTTTTTTGTTTTCTGCATTATTTTTATTCTGAACTCTCGTAAGACTGCTCGCATTTGAAAATTACTAATAATAAATCAGAGAAGGCAATGGCACCCTNGGCAGGGAATTTGTTTTGAATGCCACAGAGAGAAGTAACCTTTTTTGTTTTCTGCATTATTTTTATTCTGAACTCTCGTAAGACTGCTCGCATTTGAAAATTACTAATAATAAATCAGAGAAGGCAATGGCACCCTACTCCAGTACTCTTGCCTGGAAAATCCCACGGATGGAGGAGCCTGGTGGGCTGCAGTCCATGGGGTCGCTAAAAGTGGGACATGACTGAGCGACTTCACTTTCACTTTCCACTTTCATACACTGGAGAAAGAAATGGCAACCCAGTCTAGTGTTCTTGCCTGGAGAATCCCAGGGACAGGGGAGCCTGGTGGGCTACCATCTATGGGGTCGCACAGAGTCGGACACGACTGAAGTGACTTAGCAGCAGCAGCAGCAGTAATAAATCACTCACCTATTTTAAGTCCCTCTTATCTACAGATAGTATTGTTTTGCTCTGATGCTTCCTGCAAGTGTCTTATAGTTACAGGTGAGAATCTGTGTCTTCAACTAAGAAAAGTCTCAGAATATTGTAGAAAAGAACTGTATCAGGTACGTCAATTACTGACACTTCAAAGCTGAGCTAACATAGATTAGACAGCTTTCAATCTGCACCACCAATGGACTGAGTTAGGATTTCCAGGTTCTATTTTGGCCAAAAGAGAGGAAGGCATAGGACAGCTAACCAAAGATCCACTGGAGCAGGAATCAGTTATAACTGGGCTGAATAAACTCTTAAGAGAAATTTTGCTGTGGCTATTTGTCTGGTATATTGTTGATATTATTTAATGTTCTGTTTTCAGATATCTAAGAATCTCCTTATCTCCTTTTCATTAAATAATATGTAACACATACAATTTAGTAAAGTCTGTTTTTGTAAAATGAAGTCAACCATTTTAAAATGATTTTAAAATGATAGCTGATTCCCACTTATACCTCAGTCGTGTCTGACTCTTTGCAACCCCATGGATTACACAGTCCATGGAATTCTCCAGGCCAGAATATTGGAGTGGGTAGCCTTTTCCTTCTCCAGGGGACCTTCCTAACCCAGGGATCAAACCCAGGTATCTCGCATTGCAGGTGGATTCTATACCAGTTGAGCCACAAGGGAAACCCACTATTCCTCTAGGATTCAGAAAATTATATTGTCTCCTTTCTTTCCATGGCCATTTAGTTATTTGCCTAGATTCAATAAGGCTGTCATCTATAATTGTACATAACATAATTGTACAAACTGAAAAACCAAAGCCTTGCCTAGAGTGTCATACTTGAATGGAAGCAATGCCTATAAAGTGCTGACCTATTCCTTGACTTAAAAAGTCCAAGAATATTGTATATTATATGCTTGCTCAGTCACTCATTTGTGTCCAATGCCTTGCGACCCCATGGACTGCAGTTTGCCAGGCTCCTCTCTCATGGAATTTTCCAGGAGAGAATGCTGGAGCAGGTTGCCATTTCTTCCTCCAGGAGATATTCCTGACCCACGGATTGAGCCCACGTCTCTTTTGTCTCTTGCATGAGTAGGCAGAACTTTTACTGCTGGTGAAGTGAAAGTCACTCAGTTGTGTCCATCTCTTTGCCACCCCATGGACTATACAGTCCATGGAATTCTCTAGGCCAGAATACTAGAGTGGGTAGCCTTTCCCTTCTTCAGGGATCAAAACTGGGTCATTCGCATTGCAGGCGGATTCTTTACCAGCTGAGCCATGAGGGAAGCCCATTACCACTAATGCCAGCTGGGAAACACACTCTATGTAGCTAACTTTAAAATATTTGGGAGACCTAGTGAACAGAGGCGGAGAAGGAAATGGCAACCCACTCCAGTATTCTTGCCTGAAGAATGCTGTGGAGAGAGGAGCCTGGTGGGCTGCTGTCCGTGGGGTCGCACAGAGTTGGACATGACTGAAATGACTTAGCATGCATGCATGCACTGGAGAAGGAAATGGCAACCCACTTCAGTGTTCTTGCCTGGAGAATCCCAGGGATGGGGGAGCCTGGCGGGCTGCCGTCTATGGGGTCGCACAGAATCGGACACGACTGAAGCGACTTAGCAGAAGCAGCAGCAGTGAAGAATTTATGCAAATTTATAGGTATTCCAGGTGAAATATGGTGGAGAGCATTCCTTGGGCTTGGTTTCCTAGCCTCAGGTCTATAAATAATAGAGGATTTTAAGAATCCAATTTGAGATTTCTTGTGAAATTTTCCAAACCCAATTTAATTTAGTTTGTGTTCAAAATTATATGGATTTAGAGTTTACATGGGCAGCTTAAGGTGTCCAAAATGGTAAAATAAACCTTTTGTTGCATCTGTATAAAAAAATCAGAGGAATCTAATGAGAGCCGCTTTAACGTATAAGAATAATCTTTCTTTGAAATTATTATGATGAAAAGAGGAGGGGAGGCTCTCAGGGTAAATTGTAAGAGACTTTGGGAGTTACACATCAAATAGTGGCTATCTTGAATGCTCATTTAGATTTTCTCATCTTTGATATTACCACTCTGTAAGTTCTCAAAGTCACATAATGATTTAAATACTTACATCTATACAAATGCAAGACAGTTGTACTTGGTAGACTGCAACTAACTTTTGCATTGATTTTAGTAGACCAATTGTGCATCTAGTTGTAAAGTCATTTCAGAATTTCGTATTCCCATTATATGCCTCTGCGCTGAATTTTTCTTGGCATCAACACTAATAGCTACCAGTTTGTCATTAATTAATGAGTTAAAAATCTTTGACACATTCAGTTCAGTAAAACATACATCCACACATTCTACCTGAGAATCATGATTCTACTTTCTTTTAAAAATTGTTCCTTAACAATAGATAACAAGAGCGCTGGAAATGATCTCACATATACAGCAACAACGACAAACATTGGAGTTGGTTGAGGAAATGTAGCACTTAGAAAACTGACTTCAAATTCACAGCATGTAAGGAGTTGCTGTTAATAAAAGACTTCTGCCTGAAGTCACTACTAGGTCCTAGGAGAGATGGGACTCCAAGCCAAATATAAATACAAGAAAACAAGATATTGGGATAAGATCACCTATTAAAAATTACTGAAAAAGAATAATTGACTAAACAAAGTAAAAAGACTCTAACCTTACTGTATAAAACCTGAGAAAAATTTTAGATTTTAATGTGTAAAGGAAACCAAAAACTTTTTATAAAAGAAACTATCAGTAAAATATTGCCCAGTCTTTGTATGGGAATCTTTTTGAACATAGTAACAATGGGAAGAAATCAGAATGGGACAATAGTTTGGATTATACAGAAATTTAAAATTTGTATGCCAAAAACATTATAAATGTTAAGATAGATATCTAAATTGCAATGCATCTTTAAAATATGACAGCCAAATGTTTTCTACCTTTTGTATATAGAATACTTTAAATTTAATTTTATAAAACTACTCAAACTCCATAGAAAATTGTGTAGAGATTAATAAATAATACAGGAGAAAAAATATAGTAGAGAGAAGGAAATGGAACCCCACTCCAGTGTTCTTGCCTGGAGAATCCCAGGGACAGGGGAGCCTGGTGGACTGCCGTCTATGGAGTGGCACAAAGTTGGACACGACTGAAGCGACTTAGCAGCAGCAGCAACGTGCATGTGAAAGAAATGTTCACTCCTGACAACAATCTAAAGTGAAAATTAAAGTGACCTCTAATAAATTTTAACTATAAGATTAACAAACTTTCAAAAGTATGCAAAATAGAACATGGTTTTTGTCAGTTTTAAACAGTTCAGGTATAACTGTAAATTGATATGGTCTAACTGCAAAGTGATTTGACAATATCTTTCTAAAGTTTTACAATGTATATATCTTTTGACTAAGCAATTTCCTTTTTAGGAGTCCATCTTAAAGAAAAAAATCAGAAACTTGGTTATAGAGAGTTGTTGTTTAAACCTATGTAAAAAAACAGAAACCAACCTGTGACCATGAGTGGGAAATTCTTATATAAAAGATCAGGGTTTTATAGGATGGAGTGAAGTGTTAGTTGCTCAGTCGTGTCTGACTCTTTGCACCCTCAGGATTGTAGCCCACCAGGCTCCTCTGTCCATGGAATTTTCCAGGCAATAATACTGGAGTGGATAGCCTTTCCCTCCTCCAGGGAATCTCCTCAACCCAGGGATCAAACCTGGGTCTCCTGAATTGCAGGCAGATTATTTACCTCTGAGTCAACAGTGAAGCCCCTATAGGATAGAACGTTATTTACACTGTTTCACGGCTTGATTTCTTCATTTGATAGTGTAAACAAACATCTATCCACACTAACACAACAAATTCAGTACACATAGCTTTAACTCATTTTTAGCTCGGGTTTCCCTGGTGGCTCAGCTGGTAAAGAATCTGCCTGCAATGCAGGAGGTCTGGGTTTGATCCCTGGGTTGGGAAGATCCCATGGAGAATGGAAAGGCTACCCACTCCAGTATTCTGGCCCAAAGAATTCCATGGACTGCATAGTTCATGGGGTGGCAAAGAGTTGGACACGACTGAGCGACTTTCACTTTCCTTGGTGGCTCAGTGGTAAAGAATCTGCCTACCATTGCAGGAGATGCAAGTTTGATTCTTGCATTGGGAGGATCCCCTGGAGGAAGAAATGGTAACCCATTCCAGTACTTCTGCCTGGGAAATCCCATGGACAGAGGAGCCTGGTGAGTTACAGTCCATGGGTCACTAAACAAGTGGACATGACCTAGCGACTAAACAACAATAACAATATTACTTCACTGCTATGATGTATCATAAATTATTTAATTATTGCTGTCAATCATGGACATAGGGATTATTTCCACTTTTTATCTACTGCAATTAGCTTTTTACTTTTTAACAACTACTACTTTTACTAGTTTTAACAATAACTACTTTTTTAACAACCTTTACTTTTCTAAGTTGGTACAACACCAAGAAGCAATATCTGTTTACCCAGCGCAATTCAGTAGCACATTAAACATATTCTCTCATTTAATCATCACAACAATCTTGTGTACAATAGTTGTTTTTAATAGATTTAGCAGATGAGAAAACGGAGGTAGAGAAGATGGCCCAGAGGAGTTAAGGAATTTACCCTAAACACAAAGCTGATAAAAGTTTAACTCCAACTCATTTTCCTTACTGCCCCTCTTAAACAGCTTTTCTCTGCCTGAGTCCTAGGAGTTGTTCCCCAGCCTTTCCCATTTGTCCTGTTCTTTTTCTAGATCCTTTGAACTGCTCTTGGGCATTTTAGAGAGTCCTAGGTCCTCGGGTTTCAAGTGGAATTCATTAAAAGGCTTAGGTAGATTTCTGAATATCCTAAAATATTTTTATGTTACTCTGTGTATGCCAGCATGTGTGCATTTTCTTTTCTGAGCAAATCTATAAAATGTGTCAGTTTTAAAATAAGGGGCTAAAATAAGTTGTGTTTCCTAAAAGGCTAAGAGTCTAGTCTCTGGAGCAGCTTCATGTGCTTGTGAGGTGGTGTTCTGGGTTACCAAGTTGGGGGCTGCCATTTATTTCTTTGTCTTATCATGATTTTTTTACCTTTGCTCCAGCTTTTCAAGGCAATATACATCATCAAGGCCACTAATATGTATGCTGAAGCTCTCCCAACTAGCAATAACCATTCAGAGGTTATCAGCATGGGACTTTTCTCCCTTGCCAGGAGGTTTGATCACTGTTCATGCTATCGTGTTCCGTGTTCCGACATATTTCAGTATCCCTCAACCTGCTTTGGGATTTCAGTTCCTCAGAAACTGTAGGCATCTAATGGGGTGGTGAATTGTTAAAAAGTCATGAGACTTGACTACTTGTTTAGCTGTTAAGACTGAGAAGAAATCATGCTCTCTTTGAATAACAATAATTCCTTGACTGTGGTCTTGACCAACAGAGACAATGCCTGACTCCTGTGTTTCTAGCACCTCCCTCTCTGACATTAGTTATCAGGCCTTTGAAACCATGAAGGAAACGATTATTTTGTTCCTATTTAATCTTTTCATTCATTTAGAAAAGGAAATGTTCCATTCTTTTCCATAGTCCTTGTACTGATTTGTAACACATTTTGTAAAAAAAGTGAGCATGAATAGGGGCTAAAGCAGTCTTCCTCAAATTTCTCCATTCTCACTTCTCTTTCGGTCTGTATTACTTTTGGCTCATTTGAAAAGACCCTGATGCTGGGAAAGATTGAGGGCAGGAGGAGAAGGGGACGACAGAGGATGAGATGGCTGGATGGCATCACCAACTCAATGCACATGGGTTTGGGTGGACTCCGGGAGTTGGTGATGGACAGGGAGGCCTGGCATGCTGAGGTTCATAGGTCACAGAGAATTGGACACGACTGAGCGAATGAACTGAACTGACTTTTGGCATAATGTTTGATTAGGCTGTCCTTCTAATCAGAAGCTTAACGCAGCAAATTTTCTTTGCCATGTGTGTTTTATTATATACTTTCTTTTCACTGCAGTATAAATATATACTTTTATTTTCACTGAAGATAATAAAACTTGGATGGTGAAGGGTTATCATTCACACTTTCATTACTAAGCTTTGATATATATATAAAATTTTAAATTATATATTTAATTTTTTTCTTTGTTCCAGCTCACCTTTTCTGTGCTACACCTTGTATATGAGTTCACTCATATATTGGACTTAACAACAATGTACTTATCTCTAGGGGTTGTTTCATAATACTGCATGTAAAATTAAAATCAGTTTTCCAGGTCAGAAAGAGGGCATAGCATTTAAGTTTTAGGAGTTTTAATTCATAAAAGCTAATCTCTGTTGGGTAATTTTTAATGTATTCCTCAAGGCCACTGATTTTAGCAGCAGTTTGTTAAGTAAATACTTAATTTATATGTGGTAGACTTTCAGTTCAGGTATACCAGGTGATTGCCCAAGGGGAGAAAACATTTAAAAGCTTCTGAGTATGTGGGTGTTTTAGGGCTATAATCAACCAAACATTCAGTAATTTGAGCAGCAAAACCAGAAAACTGGCAAGGCCTCAGCTTTACTTAATAACTGCGACTGTGCCACAGTTAAAAAGCAGTACTTACAAGAGGCCTCTGAGGAAAACCCAGGAGCCAAAAAAGTGGTGCTGGTGACTCAGTAAGTGTCCCCTGCCCCATTAATTCAAGGTTGTGTGGAGGTGAGAGAACACTGCTGGAGACTTTCAAGAAAGAAATTGTGGCTTCTCTTAAGCCTATTCAGTATGGGTTTTTCTTAAAAATGTCCGATAGGAAATATACCTGAGCCCTGTAAAAAGACAACCTGTAAAATTGAGGACCTTCGCTGGGAGGGTGGAGCTTCAAGAGAATAAATTCAAACCATCTGCAGAAAGGATGTAGGAATGTTAGGGGCCCCCATTTTGAGAAGAGAATTTTCCAGGCTATGACAGGCTCCATCTGATTTTAACATAGTCAGTGAATTGGGAGGGAGCATTAGGAGGCAATTAACACCTTTCTTACTAATATAGCAAGTGTTTGGGTGGAGGGTGGCTTGGGAGGAGTGGNTGTCATTGGAAGTAATTTTAAATTTTAAACCTTGTTCACCTAGATATTCTTTCGCTTGTACAAAAATAAAGTAAAATTTGACTTTCTGTTTTTTTTTTTGTTTGTTTTTTTGGCATCTGTATCAGACAATAATGACTATACATTTACTTTTTAAACCTAATAAAATACCAAGCACCTAACACCTTGCCCTTGCCCTGGACACTTAGAATCAGCACTCCAAAGCAGGAAAGGACCCCAGGGTTAACTCACCTACCAAGGAGAGAAAAGCACCAGAGTCAATTACTCAGGCAATTTTCAACTAAAAATAGCATTAGCACTACATATGTTTTGAGTGTCTAAGATCCTAAAAGATTTTAAAGTTAACCTCAAAAGTTTCCAGGATTATTTTTGGCCTTCCTATTCTTTAGCAAATATTTAATATTCAGTTTATTCATTCCACAGATGTTTACTAAGCACCTACCATACACTAGCACTGGAGCTACAATGGCAAATGGACCAAAAATGATTTCTGCCCCACGTTTCTGTGTATGCTTCATAAGTCTTTGTCACATATATTTCTTGTGAGCCTCTGGACTAACCTGCCTGACAAAATGATTCTTGGTGAGGTCATGATAGCAAAAATGGGTATTGTCGTCCTCATTCTATTGTGATCCAAGTAAGGAAGGAAAAATTGCTGCAATTTATCAATGGAAGTATCTATTGAGGTCATTGGTATTGTGGTAGGAGTTAATCCAGAAGCCTTTGGTGTGTGGTCTGTACTTTCTAGTTGGTTCGCACAATCTCAGAAAAGTGTAATTTAGACTACATAAAATTAAGCCTATTGACTTATAGCTTGCTTTAGAAGAATGAAGTTTGATTACCTTGTGGATATACGAAAAGGTGTGTGCATGCTAAGTTGCTTCAGTTGTGTCCAACTCTTTATGATCCCATGGACTTGCCTCCTCCAGGGGATCTTCCCAACACAAGGACTGAACCTGTGTCTCTTATGTTCCCTTCATAGTGAAACAATGAGTTCAATAGAGTTCAGTTGCTCAGTTATATTTGACTATTTGTGACCCCACGGACTGCACCACAGCGCCAGGCCTCCCTGTCTATCACCAACTCCTGGAGTTTACTCAAACTCATGACCATTGAGTCAGTGATGTCATCCAACCATCTCATCCTCTGTCATCCCCTTCTCCTCCCACTGTCAATCTTTCCCAGCATCAGGGTCTTTTCCAGTGAGTCAGTTCTTCACATCAGGTGGCCAAAATATTGGAGTTTCAGCTGCAGCATCAACCCTTCCAATGAATATTCAGGACTGATTTCCTTTAGGGTGGACTGGTTGGATCTTCTTGCAATCCAAGGGACTCTCAAGAGTCTTTTCCAATACCACAGTTCAAAAGCATCAATTCTT
>SJYV01049010.1:31160-55791 GCA_006410875.1 Neotragus pygmaeus | reverse complement strand
TTTTTTTTTTGTTTGTTTTTTTGGCATCTGTATCAGACAATAATGACTATACATTTACTTTTTAAACCTAATAAAATACCAAGCACCTAACACCTTGCCCTTGCCCTGGACACTTAGAATCAGCACTCCAAAGCAGGAAAGGACCCCAGGGTTAACTCACCTACCAAGGAGAGAAAAGCACCAGAGTCAATTACTCAGGCAATTTTCAACTAAAAATAGCATTAGCACTACATATGTTTTGAGTGTCTAAGATCCTAAAAGATTTTAAAGTTAACCTCAAAAGTTTCCAGGATTATTTTTGGCCTTCCTATTCTTTAGCAAATATTTAATATTCAGTTTATTCATTCCACAGATGTTTACTAAGCACCTACCATACACTAGCACTGGAGCTACAATGGCAAATGGACCAAAAATGATTTCTGCCCCACGTTTCTGTGTATGCTTCATAAGTCTTTGTCACATATATTTCTTGTGAGCCTCTGGACTAACCTGCCTGACAAAATGATTCTTGGTGAGGTCATGATAGCAAAAATGGGTATTGTCGTCCTCATTCTATTGTGATCCAAGTAAGGAAGGAAAAATTGCTGCAATTTATCAATGGAAGTATCTATTGAGGTCATTGGTATTGTGGTAGGAGTTAATCCAGAAGCCTTTGGTGTGTGGTCTGTACTTTCTAGTTGGTTCGCACAATCTCAGAAAAGTGTAATTTAGACTACATAAAATTAAGCCTATTGACTTATAGCTTGCTTTAGAAGAATGAAGTTTGATTACCTTGTGGATATACGAAAAGGTGTGTGCATGCTAAGTTGCTTCAGTTGTGTCCAACTCTTTATGATCCCATGGACTTGCCTCCTCCAGGGGATCTTCCCAACACAAGGACTGAACCTGTGTCTCTTATGTTCCCTTCATAGTGAAACAATGAGTTCAATAGAGTTCAGTTGCTCAGTTATATTTGACTATTTGTGACCCCACGGACTGCACCACAGCGCCAGGCCTCCCTGTCTATCACCAACTCCTGGAGTTTACTCAAACTCATGACCATTGAGTCAGTGATGTCATCCAACCATCTCATCCTCTGTCATCCCCTTCTCCTCCCACTGTCAATCTTTCCCAGCATCAGGGTCTTTTCCAGTGAGTCAGTTCTTCACATCAGGTGGCCAAAATATTGGAGTTTCAGCTGCAGCATCAACCCTTCCAATGAATATTCAGGACTGATTTCCTTTAGGGTGGACTGGTTGGATCTTCTTGCAATCCAAGGGACTCTCAAGAGTCTTTTCCAATACCACAGTTCAAAAGCATCAATTCTTCGGCACTCAGCTTTCTTTATAGTCCAACTCTCTTATCCATATATGCTAAAAATCATGGCTTTGACTAAATGGACCTTTGCTGGCAAAGTAATGTCTCTGTTTTTTAATATGCTGTCTAAGTTGGTCATAACTTTTCTTCCAAGAAGCAGGTGTCTTTTAATTTCATGGCTGCACTCACCATCCACAGTGATTTTGGAACCCCCCAAAATAGTCTGTCACTGTTTCCATTGTTTCTCCATCTATTTGCCATGAAGTGATGGGACCAGACGCCATGATCTTAGTTTTCTGAATGCTGAGTTTTAAGCCACTTTTTCAGTCTCCTCTTTCACTTTCATCAAGAGGCCCTTTTAGCTTTTCTTCGCTCTCTGCCGTAAGGGTGGTGTCATCTGCATATTTGAGGTTATTGATATTTTTCCTGGCAATCTTGATTCTAGCTTGTGCTTTATCCAGTCCAGCATTTCTCATGATGTCCTCTGCATAGAAGTTAAGCAAGGTAACAATATACAACCTTGACGTACTCCTATCCCGATGTGAAACCAGTCTGTTGTTCCATGTCCAGTTCTAACTGATGCTTCTTGACCTGTATAAAGATTTCTCAGGAGGCAGGTAAAGTGGTCTGGTATTCCCATCTCTTGAAGAATTTTCCACAGTTTATTGTGATCCACACAGTCAAAGGCTTTAATAGTCAATAAAGCAGAAGTAGATATTTTTCTAGAAGTCTCTCACATTTTCAATGATCCAACGGATGTTGGCAATTTGATCTCTGGTTCCTCTGCCTTTTCTAAATCCATCTTGAACATCTGGAATTTCATGGTTCACATACTGTTGAAGCCTGACTTGGAGAATTTTGAGCATTACTTTGCTAGCGTGTGAGATGAGGGCAATTGTGTGGTACTTTGAGCATTCTTTGGCATTGCCTTTGTTTGGGATTGAAATGAAAACTGACCTTTTCCAGTCCTGTGGCCACTGCTGCATTTTTCAAATTTGCTGGCACTGAAACAATAGCTAATAAAATGTCACTTTGCTAAAGAGCTTCTATCAAATCAGCTAATCTTTAAGCTTACCAGAAGACATTTGAAAATACTCTTGGGCATATATCTGGAAAAACTGTAACTGGAAAAGGTATATGTACCCTAATGTTCATTGAAGCACTATTTACAATAGTTAAGAAAGCAAGTTTAATATCCAGAAGATGTGGTACATGTGTCAGTCAGTCAGTCAGTTCAGTCATGTCCCTCTCTTTGCAACCCCATGGACTAGAGCACACCAGGCCTCCCTGTCCATCATCAACTCTCCAGCTTGCTCAAACTCATGTCCATCAAGTTGGTGATGACATCCAACCATCTCATCCTCTGTTGTTCCCTTCTCCTCCTGCCTTCAATCTTTCCCAGCATCAGGGTCTNCCTGTCCATCATCAACTCTCCAGCTTGCTCAAACTCATGTCCATCAAGTTGGTGATGACATCCAACCATCTCATCCTCTGTTGTTCCCTTCTCCTCCTGCCTTCAATCTTTCCCAGCATCAGGGTCTTTTTCAATGAGTCAGTTCTTCGCATCAGGTGGTCAAAGTATATATATATTGTATATATATTATATATATATATTGTATATACATATATACAATAGAATATTACTCAGCCATAAAAAATAATGAAATATTGCCATTTGCAGCAATATGAATGGACCTAGTGATTACAACATTAAATGAAGTAAGTCAGACAAAGACAAATATCATATCACTTATATGTGAAATATAAAACAAAAAAATGGATACAAACATATTTATTTACAAAACAGAAATAGACTCACAGACGTATAAAACAAACCTTTGGTTACCAAGGAAGAAAGGTGGGGTAGGGGATAAGTTAGGAATTTGGGAGTAACAGATATGCACATATTATATATAAAATAGATAAACAGCAAGGACATATTGTATAGCCAAGGGAACTATATTCAGTGTTTTGAAATAACCTGTATAGGAAAAGAATCTGAAAAAGAAAAAAAACTATATATATTTGTATGACTGAATCACTTTTCTATACACCTTAAACTAATACAACATTGTAAATCAAGCATGCTTCAGTAAAATAATTTTTTTTTTTTTTAAATGGGGATTCCTGGGCCTTGCCACAGACAGATGCAGTTTGAATCCCTCGGAGGATGAAGCCTAAGGCTCTCCTGTCTGGCTGGTGTGAGGAGAGAGGAAGGGGAAATGCTATCTGGAAGTCGAGGAAATTGCTGCTAAACAAGTCCTCGTGGGCTGGATGTAGATGAAGAGCTCTTGTGACAACAATTTGCATTCCAGCATAGCTCATTTTTATGTTTGAATAATTGTGATTTTCCAAGAGAGGAGACTGGATTGGGGAGCTCCTGTTGCGTAGTGAAGAGTGTCAATATGTAAAGAGATAAGAAATACATCTGCTAAATCAGTGCAGTCTGCATTACACTTATCTTCCAAGTTCAGTGACACTCAGGGTGAACCAGAAAGGTTTATGATATAATAGTGTCTTCTGTTTCTATTTACTATGTCTAATTTGGGGTGCCTCAGTGGGAAAAGAACTTAACTGCAGTGCAGGAAACACAGGAGACATGGGTTTGGTTCCTATGTTGGGAAGATCCCCTGGAGGAAGAAATGGCAACCAACTCCAGCATTCTTGCCCACAGAATTCCATGGACAGAGGAGCCTGGCTGGTTACAGTCCATGGGGTCTCAAAGAGTCAGACACGACTGAGCGACTAAGCATACAAACACACATGTCTAACAAAAAACCACGTATCTTTAAGATTTTTTAACATATTTTTTTTGTTTATTTGCTTGTTTTGTTATTAACCATTTGTCAAGATCAAACAACTATATTTAAATACACTCTATTAGACATAAAATAAAAAGTGACAGAAAGGAAACTTGTGACATGCCATGCTGTGTTTTTTTAGTCGTGTCCAATCTTTTGTGACCCCATCATTTGTAGCATGCATGGCTCCTCTGTCCATGTGATTCTCCAGGCAAGAATATTGCAGTGGATTGCCATTTCCTTCTCCAGGGGATCTTCTTGACCCAGGGATTGAAACCGTGTCTCTTCAGGCTCCTGCATTGGCAAGTGTGTCCTTTACCACTAGCACCACCTGGGAAGCCCTAATTTCATATTTTTCATACAATTGATTTTCTTTTTTTTTTACACACCATTGGAATTTAGCCAGCAGAAAAATAACCTCCTTTCAGGGTGGCTTAATCATTTTCATACTCAGAAATTTTGATTATAAGTCTTGACACAAATGGTACAGATTTTGCTGAACTGTACAGAACAGCAAAAGCTCACTAGATTTGGCTTCCATTCCATGGGAGTTGGTGATGGACAGGGAGGCCTGGCGTGCTGTGATTCATAGGATCGCAGAGTCGGACATGACTGAGCGACTGAACTGAACTGAACTTGGACTTCAAGTTTCTCCCAAAATTTCTCTGCTATTTCTCTCCTTCCTGCACCTTGGTCTCAACTCTGTTTGTCTTTAAGACTTAACTGGGAACTTTTAAAACCAATGGATGTCCAGGCAGACCTTCCACCCACACCAATTAAACTACAGTTTTTGCTGATGAGGCCAGGCATCAAACACTATAAAACATTCTGGGTGATTCTAATGTCTGGTCAATGCTGAGAATGACTCTTGCCAAAAGGAGCTCCTCTCCCTTCTCACACAGCCTCATGCCCTGTGCTTCCACAGCTTTCTATGTGAAGTTCCTGCCTGCTAGAACACGCTTTCTGCTCTTGTTCTTAAGTTTTCATCACGTCCATCTTTCAAAATCTGGTTCAGATGCAATTTGTTTCACTAACTTGTTCTTGAATGCCTTGTGAAGTGAAAGTCACTCAGTTGTGTCTGACTCTCTGCAACCCCATGGACTATACCGTGCATGGAATTTTCCAGGCCAGAATATTAGTGGGTAGCCTTTCTCTTTTCCAGGGGATCTTACCAACCCAAGAATCGAACCCAGGTCTCCCACAATCCAGGCGGATTCTTTACCAGCTGAGCCATAAGGGAAGCCCTTTGAATGCTTTAGGTTGAAAGTAATCTCTGCCTCCTTTGTGTTCTTAGAGCATTTCCTTCCCTCTCAAGTCACTTTCCAGCTTGCATTTCTGTGCACAGTATATTGTTGCACCCACCCACAAGTTAACCTGTAAGCTTTTTAGGGAAAGAAAGCCAACTTTCTGATTCACTTTTTATACCTCACAGTGCCAGTAAACACAGGAAGAGAAGGATGGAAGGAAGCATAAAGAGGTGACAGAATGACTTAAATGACATCCACCCAGCTTATCTTTTTCTCTATTCTTATCCAGCATTAAAACTCTCTCTCTCTTTCCTAAGTGTTGGAGTAAAGTGACATTTCTCAACCACTTTTTCTACATTGATATATTCTTTAAGTTTTGTCTTTTCTTGGATGATCAGATAGTCGCAGTATTAAAAGCATAACTCAGAAACCTTCTAACTACAGTGTGACCCCTAGTTCTAGTTCTCTCTGATTGTTATAGTCTCATCTTCTCCAGTCTTTCTCCCTAGTCTGTCCTAATTTACACTCTCTAATCTCCTTAAAACATACTTGCATCCTGTTATTTCCCTGCACAAGAGCCTGAGCATATTTCCCTATTTCCCATCAAGGTAGCTCGTCTCAGCCACTGCCCCTGACTTCAGGCATGGGATAGCTCCTCTCAGCCACCGCCCCACATCCGAGGTCTGGGGCAGCAGCCGGGAGGAGCAACCCTAAGTCCCAGGTCAGGAGCAGCGGCCAAGAGGAGCAACTCCACGTCCGACGTCAGAGGCAGCGGCTGAGAGGAGCTACCCCATGTCCAAGGTCAAGAGGGACGACTCTTCCAAGGTAAGGAGCAGCAGCAGCACTTTGCTGGAGCGGCTGTGAAGAGATACCCCAAGTCCAAGGTAAGAGACACCTAGGTAAGACAGTATGTGTTGTGAGAGGGCATCAGAGGGCAGACACACTGAAACCATAATCACAGAAATCTAGTCAATATGATCACATGGACCACAGCCTTGTCTAACTCAGTGAAATTAAGCCATGTCGTGTGGGGCCACCTAAGACGGATGGGTCATGGTGAAGAGGTCTGACAGAATGTGGTCCACTGGAGAAGAGAATGGCAAACCACTTCAGTATTNCCTGGATGTTCATTGGAAGGAATGATGCTAAAGCTGAAACTCCAGTACTTTGGCCACCTCATGCGAAGAGTTGACTCATTGGAAAAGATCCTGATGCTGGGAGGGATTGGGGGCAGAAGGAGAAGGGGATGACAGAGGATGAGATGGCTGGATGGCATCACCGACTCGACTGATATGAGTTTGGGTAAACTCCGGGGGTGGTGATCGACAGGGAGGCCTGGTGTGCTGCGATTCATTGGGTCCCAAAGAATTGGACAAGACTGAGCGACTGAGCTGAACTAGATCAAGGTCCTCACCAGTTGTGCATTCAAGGCTTTTCTTAATCTTTTCTTGCTTAATTCCCATTCCACTCCTTCTCCAGAGCAATTCAACAGCTAGCTTTAACTATTTAGATCTTCCTTTCCTTTGTTTTACACTTATCAACCTTATCTTTGCTAATAGGTTTCATTCTTGGTATCATCTCCATCTCTCTGAGTTCAATTCCTTATCATTGTTCAATTTCAATTGAAAGATTACTTCTTCCATTATTCCTTAACCATCTCCAATGCTTGCCCTGCCTTAGATCGAAAGTCATCTCTCCACCAAATCCGAAAGCATTTCTATTTTTTTTTTTTTGTAGCATATCACTTTTCTCCTTAGGTTGCCTTTATATTCTTTACATGCCTGTTTTCTTAAAAGTCCTGCAAGCACTTAAAGGGCAAGTGTTGAACTCATATGTTCATCTTTATGCTCCCTATGGTATCTCATATTTAAGTTTAAGTTTCATCACTAGTTTCTACTAATAACGAAGTCTGTGACCCTGAGCAAGTCATTTAACCTGTTTGTGTCAATTTGTTCATAAATCAAAAACATATTCTAACAGCCTGAATTTGAGATGGCTTAAATTACATATTCCTGGGACTGCACAAGAACACTTGGAAGCACATACTAAAATAAAGATTCCTGCATAACTTCAACAAAGCCTAAAATTATGGCCACACTACTAGCTGTTTCCACCAATAAGTTGCTATAATTATTTTTTCTGACTTACTTGGATCAATACAGAGTGGTGTGACTGTGCCCTTTTTGACTGTTACTGCCACCTCAAGCTTCAGTGACAATATATACTCCTCACCTTTTTGTTAATGTATAGCATTCTATTTGTGTTTGGAGGGAATCATACATTCAATCATTTATGCCATAAATATTTATTGAGTATCTATTAACCAGACATTTTTCCAGGTGATGGGTTCTGTTCTCACATTAGTAAATAGAAGAGGGGAGGGAGAAGGGGAAAAAAAGGTGTAAGTATGAAAGTTTTTTCTTATTTTAACTATTCTAAACAATCTCTCATTAGTAGATTATGAAACTTTTAGACCACCTATGTTAGGCTAAGACTCAAAGCAAACTCTTTCATGGTTAATGTTTCCTAAAAGCAAAAGGAAAATTCCTTTTTTTTTTTTTTCATTTGTGCAGATGATGCAGAGGAGTGAGTACAAAGTTTGTCCACTCAATCCTTCTAAAGATAATACACTGGAAACATTTTGGTGGGTGTGAATCACTCAGACAAGCATTCTTCACTCAGAAATAGAAACTGGCCTTATTTGTTCCAGATGTTATACAGCTGCAGGGAAGTTAAAGCCAGTGGTCCTGTTTTCAATGCAACCAAACTCTTATTGCATTTGGAATTTCTTAACCAATGAACTCATGTTACTTGTTCTAAGACCTGCACAATTTTCTTTTTTCCACTCTTTCCATTTACAAACAACTCTGTTTCAAGGGAACCACACTTCAGAATTAATGAGTCTACATCTGTGTTGTACAAAGGAAACACATCCTGTTTACCACTGTCTCCACCTTTCATTTATCTCAATCTCCTTAATTTCAGGCGTAAAATATCTCAAAGAGAGTGCTTGAAGGAAAGGAAAAGGAGAGTTGAATTGTATGGTTCTTAATATTTTATAGCTCTTTAAAGATGGAATTATGAGATGTTCATCTTAGGAAGAATTTCAAGCAGAATCATTAGGGAGGATATTGAGTATAAAGATGTAACTCAAATTGTTTGTAGTTTGAAAAACTTGACTTATTAGCTTATTTCTTGACTTGCCTGTACGTCTGTAAGAGCTGCTGTGCTGATGCATGAAATATAAAATGATTATGGCTCTTTGAAGAGGGTAAATAAGTTAAGAAATTAAGTAGATGATATACATGCTAATTTTATATCTAGTCCATAAAAATGAAAATATATGTGTTCTGTTTTGTTTAAGAACACTTGTGTCTGGGACACAGAGTACTAGATCTTGAGATTATTGTTTTTATAAAGAAGACTTTTTCAAATTGTGGTTCACGGACAATCTACAGCAGAATCACACTGGTAGCTTTATGAAAATATGTACTTCGAGGCCCAGTTGAGTTAGAATCTCTGCAAATTGGGCCTGGGGAGCTAGAGAGACTCCAGAGATCAGAAAACAACAACAAAGTCTCATCTTCCAGCTGTGAATAGCAAAGCCTAGAGAAATTAAATGAATTTCTCAAAACCATGAAGCCAGTTAGTAATAAAGTAAAGGCCTAGAATTTTGTTTATTAATGCTAAGACCAATATTCTTCTGTTAGTTTTTATCCTTCAAAAAGATTTTAAAAATTTAAAGGAATATAAGTACCCAAATAGGGGCTTCTTAAGTGTCTCGATGGTAAAGAATCCACCTGCAAATGCAGGGGACCCAGGAGATGGGAGTTCGATCCCAGGGTCAGGAAAATCCCCTGGAAGAGAAAATGGCTACCCATTACAGTATTTTTGCCTGAAAAATTCCATGGACAGAGGAGCCTGATGGGCTATAGTCCATAGAGTTGCAAAGATTGGATACTACTGAGCAACTGAGCAAGTACCCAAATATCACTGGATGTCTCACTTAACAATTCTTTTATATATTTTATGAAAGTGTTAGTTGCTCAGCTGTGCCCAACTCTTTGCAACTCCATGAACTGCAGCCTGCCAGGGTCCTCTGTCCATGGAATTCTCCAGGCAAGAATATTGGAGTGGGTAGCCATTCCCTTCTCTAGGGGATCTTCCCAACCCAGGGATTGAACCCAGGTCTTCTGAATTTCAGGCAGATTCTTTTACTGTCTGAGACACCAGGAAGACCAATATACTTTATACATGTATAATATAATATACAATAATATACTTCTATTATTAATTATCCAAATCCTTATACTCCAAGATTTTGGAAGTACCTTTCCTTCAAACTCACCATGAATCTTTTGAGTTATAATTAAAGTCTTCCGGGAAAAAGAAGAACATGTTATGTTTCATGGATTATTGATTAAGTCTTTGAAATTTCATGATTGATTATTGTGGAAATTAGTGTTTATTAATTAAAGTTATTCAAACCATTCGAATAGCAGTTTGGATTCAGTAATGATTCTTCAAAGACATACACAAAAGCTATAACTGATGGCAGGCATTCTTGGTATATGTATATGGCATAGGTTAAAATCGAGCCTTAAAATAATCTGTGTGATGCCATTCAAAACTGATTCAAAAACTTGTTCCACACATATTAATAATGCTATTAATAATTTTATATGTTTTCTTATGTATGTAGTTTAGCCTACAAAAAGGAAAAGACTCTGTGACTGCTATTTATTAAGTTTTCTATAATCTGCCTCTAGTGATAGTGTGCCGACACTCATTTGGAGCTTCCCTGGTGGCTCAGCTGGTAAGGAATCTTCCTGCAATGTGGGAGACCCGGGTTCAATCCCTGGGCTGGGAAGATCCCCTGCAGAAGGGAGTGGAGAGGAACCTGGCAGGTTACAGTCCATGGGGTGGCAAAGAGTCAGACACGACTGAGCAACTTTTGTTTTCACTTTCTGACACCCACTTATGAGTAAAGAAACACTATCAGAGACAAGATGTGCACATATACTTCTCTGTTATTCGTTAAGTGAACACTCATAAATGCATTAAAGACAATATTGCTTTCAGTGTTCGTCACATATAAAAAAGGGATATTAGAATTCTGGGTATGTATGTGAGATGAGAGCCTCTCTTCTGTAAATGACTCATCACCAAATTCAGTGGCCAGACTCCACAGAATCAGAGCCAAAAATGGATGTGAAGTCTCTGACCTATGTCTGCTGCCAGGCAAAGAGGAGTGTTCTCACATGTGAGTTCCATTTATTTCTTTTTCTTTCTTTTTTTTTAAAATCCATCCACTTTAAAGCATTTTAATAACAATGTTGAGGACAATGTAATACAATCATAGACTATTTTGGAATACATTTTCTTATATTAAAAAGTCTCAAAAACAAATTGGGGATGAAATTATATGACTTCACCCTACTCAGCTTTGTTCAGTTGATCAGTCTACTTTTGCGTGCCTATTACCTAACAATCTACAATTTGAGGAACTTAGAAGGCAAATAAACATAGTTCTTATTTTTAATAGCCTAAGATTTCCCATTAGTCAAATAGACAAATTTAATTCTGCGTCCAATCACACTAATGATTCTTAAAAGATATTTTTAAGTGATCCTCATTTAGAATTTAGACACTTTGCCTTATCAGACAAGTGTAACCTTCACATTTTAAAGCATCTATAGTGAACAATAGAATCTTCCTTGGTGGCTCAGACGGTAAAAGCATCTGTCTACAATGTGGGAGACCCGGGTTCAATCCCTGTGTCAGGAAGATCCCCTGGAGAAGGAAATGGCAACCCGCTCCAGTACCCTTGCCTGGAAAATCTGATGGACGAAGCCTGGTAGGCTACAGTCCAAGGGATCGCGAAGAGTTGGACACGACTGAGCGACTTCACTCACTCATTCAGTGAGCAATAAGAAAAATTTTAAGTCTACTACTACTCATGTAGTGAAAATACTGTGATTCAAAACACTTGTTGAACCTGGGAGTTTGAGATATAAATCCTCGTTCTGCCACTTCCCTCAGGTACCTCCCATACCCTCTCTAACCTCACTTTTTTGATCTATAAATGAAGACATGTAATAGTGCCTGTGTCAGGTTGTTCTGAAGACAAAATGAAGCAACACATTATAGGAGCTTAGCACAGAACTTGATACATTACAATCATCCTTTAGTATCCTCTGGGGATTGGTTCCACGACCACCTGTGGGTATCAAAATCCTCTCTTGTTCAAGTCCTTCATAAAAGTGCAAACACGTGGACTCCCTCTCAGCAGTTTCTGCCTCTAAGGATATGGAGAGCTGAGTATTTAGAGTATGTTTACTCAAATGATTTAAAGTTACCAAAAGGGAGAGTCCAAAGGAATCTTTTTTCATGGTGTTTCAACTGATTTTATCAAGGTGCCCAGATACTTTCGCTTGCAGCCTTAAGTTGTCTACTTAGTGTCCCCTTGAAATAAGCTTTCTCCCCCAAATTCTTCCCTGTTGGTTTCTGATAATTAAGTTTTGAAGTTTTTTTCTTTCTTTTTTTTTAAAATATAAATTTATTTATTTTAATTGGAAGCTAATTACTTTATAATATTGTGTTGGTTTTGCCATACATCACGCTTGTTTCCACATAGCATTTCACTTATAAATTAAAAAAAAAAAACTTAAGGTGAATTATTTAATAATTTTTGAGTGATAGTAGAGATACAATAAAATATAATGAGATTCATAAATGTAAAAGCAAATGTACCTTAGGGTCCACATTGAGAATTTTTCTGTCTCTTTTGTATTTGAAAAGTAAGCCTTCTGGATTATCAGCAATCACTTGGTAGTTTGGAGTTGAATTCCAAACAGCAATATGACTGTCCCAGTTGTAAAAACTATAAAAATAAATATTTATTAGGAATTAATACGCATAATGAATTAAATGGACAAATATATTCCAGACAATATTTGGGGCAGGTCAGCTTCAAGATAAATGGATAAGATCACAGTCTATAGAACCGTGCACACCACAGGTGTGATTAAAATTCTTGCAGAAAAGATTAGACTGGGTTCTCAATCATTTGGATACATATTTATGACTATTTTGCATGATTTCCTGGTTTGGACATTCTAAGATCTAGGGCCTATTCCAGTATTATATTCCCAGGAAGAAGAAAATTGATGTAATTTAAGGCTATTTCTTCTAGCTCAGCCTCTTCAGGTTATTGAGTATTCAGCGAATTAAATAAGAGACTGTTTACTGGAAGGAAAAGTAGGCTAAGTCACCTCTTTTCATTCAAAACCAATTAATTCATTTCTTTAAGGCTCTATTTTTCAATGATACGTTTCCCAGGCAGTAAGAAAACCACTTGTGTTTGAGAGGTGACCACAGGCCGGGCATGATGTGATATATTCTACAAAAACATCCATATGAAACTTCTCTTACTTTGCAGACAAGGCAAAGATATCAGAGGAGTTCAACTAGTCTAGTTAACATTCTAAATCTAATATTTCAACCCAGATCTGTGTGTTTCAAAGTATGCACATACTCTTTCTTCCACTCAGCAATGCTTGTTCAACTCTTTCTTTGGATGATCTTCTATGGAAACTTTGTATTTTTTCCACGTCTTATTTTATATCTATTTGTCAATACAAATATAGTGCTGTTATGTATTAGAAGCATCCTCAACATACTTATTTTTACATATCTTATTTCCATTAACACATTTCTAATATTATGTTTGCTTTTAAAATGACAGCTGTAGAGATAAGACATGTATAGCTCACAGCCCAGTATGCCTCTCAAATATTTTTAGTATTTATTTTTAATCATTTCCCCATTATCCTATTTCTGTGTTGTTCCTTCTATTACCGCTCTTCTTCATTTTAAAAGAGTAGATTTCATTGATTAAAGTCACCTTGAATTATATTGTTTTCTGAGGCATCAACTTTTTGCTATTACCTGAAAATGTGATATGTTTACCTTCAAATATTTTAATATTCAAAAACTGATTTTATAGATCATATATCTTCAGGGGTGCATCTGAGTGAGAACTTGTCTCTCTCTTCTCCTCTTACTTCTTCTGTGGTCAAGACATAATAACATCTGCCCTTTCTGAGGCGTAGAGTTAGAAAAAGTTTTCCAACCACCTCTGTCTGTTTTGTCAAACCTTCCCAAGAGAGCAGGAATGACTATCTGATGAATTGAGGGCAGGAGCTGAACATTCATGCTTTCTAGGTCCTCACTGTAGTCAGCTTTTGGCAGGATCAATGCCCAATAGGCTGATGATAGGAGAGCTGCCAATAGTACTGGTGGTAAATTCAATCCAGTAGAAAAGGAATTACAAGACACTTTGACTTCACACTCAAACTGGCTTCCTCAATTCAGCTTAATTCATAATAAGGAAGATAAATTAACCTCCATCCTCCTGGGTGTTCAGTTAGGAGACTGACAAACTGGAAAAAGGGACATGGGTGTGATTCTCAACCTTATGTGTGTGTGTATTTCTGAGATATATAGATAGAGACAATCTCACTAAAATGCTTGAGTCATAGTTATACTCCGAGGGGCATGGTTTATATCACACATTCCTATCTTATTGCTCAGACTTCAAATGAAAAGCCTCACTGAAGTTCAGGCAGATTTTTTGAATATATATCAATATGTATATACACACACTCTTTATGTAAGAAAGTCAATTTGTCTAGCACATGGTACTTTTGATGAAGTGATTTGGATTTTTGGTCAGTACATTTTGTTCTCCTATTCAGGGAAGGGTAATAAACTTCATTTCAAATGCCAATTCTAATATTTATTATATTTAATAATGATAACTAATAATTATTAATATTTAATAATGATAACTAACACATTTAATAAGTACCGTGTACTGGGTAATGTTTTGAGACTAAGAAATCTATTATATCATTAATCTTATTGTCAACCCCATGAAGTAGGCATAAAGCTATCCCATTTTATACATACAGAGCCCAGGTGATCGTGAAGTGTGTCTGTGGATGAAAATGAGGAACTGGATTTAATAACATACTGAAAAGTGGATTTAATGGTTATGAGAAAAATGTCAATGAAATAAGAGTCTACATTATTCTCAGATTTCTGATTTGAATACCTAAAGTAGATAGAATTATTCATGTTTACTAGGAAATAAAACACAAGGTAGGGAACAGATTGCAGGAGATAGAAGGGGATTATTTCAGTTTTAGATGTGTTCAACTTGAAATCCTCAGGAAATATTCAAGAAAATGAAAGCAAAGGTCTTGGTTTGTGCTGTTTACTGTCATATTTCCAATTCCTTTTTACAGCCCATGCCTGACACATGGTAGATACTAAATGTATATTAACAGAATAAATAGGCAATGGATAAATTTCTAAATTTAGAGTTTTCTTAGATGGAGAAGGAGCTTCCCCAGTAGCTCAGTGGAAAGAGTCTGCCTGCAATGCAGGAGATGTGGGTTCTATCTCTGAGTTGGGAAAAATCCCCTGGAGGAGGAAATGGCAACCCACTCCAGTATTCTTGCTGGGACAATCCTATGGATGGAGGAGCCTGGCAGGCTACAGTCTGTGGGGTCGCAAAGAGCTGAACGTGACTGAGTGGCTGAGCATGCTTAGATGGAGTACCAGCAGTACCAGCAGTATTTAAATTCCAATAGGTGACTGAGATAGACAAAGGAGAAAATATGAATAAGAATGAAATCTGGGGGACTTCCCTGGTGGTTCAGTGGTGAAGACTTCACCTTCCAATGCAGGGGGTGAGGGTTTGATCCCAAACTGGGGAACTAAGATCCCATGTACCTTGCAGACAAAAAAACCAAAACATAAAACAGAAGCAATGGTGTAACATATTCAATAAACATGTTAAAAATGGTTTGCATAAAAAAACTTTAATAAAAATAAAATATTAAAAAAAAGAGTGAAACCTGGGAATGTCAATTTTATAGGAAAAGAAGAGGAATCAGTAAAGGAAATTAAAAAATAGTGATCTGAAGCATCAGGAAGAACCAGGAGAGTTATTTTATTGCAAAATCTGAAAAGAATATATAAAGAAGCAGTACTTTAGGAAATATTATAGTGCCAAACGCTTTATGATTCAGATAATGTATGAAAAGAGTCCATCCAAATTTTCACTTGGAAGGATATTACCAAAAAACAGTTGCAGGAAATTGGTGGGAGCAAAATTCAGTTATAGAGAATTTAAGAGAAGATGAGAAAATATCATTGAATAAAAAATTCCTCTATTAATTTGGTTATGAAGGAAACAAGAAAACTAGGGCAGCACTGAAAAAGACATAAAAAATTAAAGGTCAGTTTTTTTTTAGGATGAACTATTCTTGAATTTGTTTCCATGATGTGAAGAGGGAAAAGTAGAGAAAGCAGGATACTAAAGTGGCAGGAAGTATAAAAAGGCTTTACCATAAAAAAATTACATATGAGATGATATATTTAACATGTAACAGCATTATGATGTATCTCTTCTATGGAGATTAATTTGATTTTAGTAAGAATCCTGCATATTGTTTATTTCTATTCCTATTATGTAGATGAGGGCACTGGAGCTAAGGGGCTTCCTAGGTGGCTCCAGGTGTAAAGAAGATGCTTGCCAATGCAGGAAATGAAAGAGATGTGGGTTTGACTCCTGGATCAGGAAGGTCCCCTGGAGTAGGAAATGGCAACCCACTTCAATATTCTTGCCTGAAAAATTCCATGGACAGAGGAGCTTGGCGGGCTACAGTCCATGGGACTGCAAAGAGTCAGACATGACTGAGCACATACATTGGAGCTAAGAAAAGATAAGTATTTAAAATTTATATTACTTGCAAGTACTAGAGTACAGTCTCAAACCCAGTCTATTGGCTCTAAAACAAGTACTCTTTCTTAAAATTTAATTTGTTGTATTAAGAACACTCAATATGAGACCATCTCTCTTAACAAATTTTAAGTGTACATTATGTTGACTATAAGTACAATGCTGTACAACAGGGCTTTATAGCTTACTTATCTCGTTTCAGTGAAGTTTGATGTCAATTGATTATTAACTCCACCTAGACAGTGTGTTGAAAGCAGAGACATCACTTTGCCAACAAAGATCTGTATAATCAGAGACATCACTTTGCCAACAAAGGTTTTTCCAATAGTCATGTATGGATGTGAGAGTTGGACCATAAAGAAGGCTAAGCACCTAAGAATTTATGCTTTTAACCGTGGTGCTGAAAGAAGACTGTTTTAAGAGTCTGTTGGATAGAAAGCAGATCAATCCAGTCAATCCTCAAGGAAATCAATCCTCAAGGAAATCAATCCTGAATATTCATTAGAAGGACTGATGCTGAAGCTCCAATACTCTGGTTTCCTGATGGCTCACTGGCTTTCCAATGAGCCAACTCATTGGAAAAGACCCTGATGCTGGAAAAGATTGAGGGCAAGAGGAGAAGGGGGCAGAGGATGAGATGGTTGGATGACATCACTGAGTCAGTGGACAGAAGTTTGAGCAAATTCCAGGTGATGGTGAAGGACAGGCAAGTCTGGTGCGCTGCAGTCCTTGGGTCACAGAGAGTTGGACACAACCAAGCAACTGAACAGCAACAAGATTTTTGGATTTGGATATCCATTTCCTTTCTCAGATTTCGGAAGTTTTCAGTTATTATTTCTTTGAGTAACTTTTCTGGTCTTTTATTTCTCTCTTCTCATTCTGGGAATCCTATACTGCTTATATTGGTTTCTTGATGGTGTCCCATAGCTCACTTAAGCTTTCTTCACTTCTTCATTGTTTGCTTTTTGCTCCTCTGACCTAGTTATTTCCAGTGATCGGTCTTTAAATTCACCAGTGTTTTATTTTGCATGCTCTAGTTTGATGTTGAAACATTTTGGTGGGTTTTAGGTTTGATTATTGTCTTTAGCTCCATGGTTTGTTTTGTACTTTTTAATATTTTCTCTTTGTTTAATTTCTCCTTTTGTTCACGCATTGTGTTCCTGACCTCAGTGAGCACCTTTCTGAAAGGTATTTTCAACTCTCTTTCAGGTATATATATCAGATTACTACTTTTCTTTGGAGAAGGAAATGGCAACCCACTCCATTATTCTTGCCTGGAGAATTCCATGAACAGAGCAACCTCTTGGGCTACAGTCCATGGGGTCTCCAAGAGTCGGACATGACTGAGTGACACTAACACACTTCTACCTTTCTTTAGGGTCAGTTTCTGGAGGTTTATTTCATTCCTTTTTGGGGGGAACATTCTTGCCTGATTATTGATTTTCCTTGACTTTATGTGTTGCTGCCTGCATATTAGACAAAGTACATGCCTCTCCCAGTCTTCATGAACTGACTTTTTACAGGAGAAGACCACCAACTTGGGTAGAGATTCATTGGCCCATTCTAACTTTTTCCCTCCCCAGGAAGAAGCAAGCAGCTGTAGATTTTGTCCCTTGCTCTGTGATGAACAGTGAATGGGATGTATGATGTCCACTAGCCCAAGATGCTGTAACCATTTCCCTCCAGTTGCATAGAATGTATCTGACCCAACAGAAGTCCAAGACTGGCAAAATGGAAGTTAGTTCCCTGGGGAGCCCCACTTAGAAGAGCTGGGAGTTTGGGTACAGAAACCAATCCCTACTTCCCCTTGGAGAATCTGAGAGCTAGAGGGTTTCTTTTTCATCGTATGATGCTAAGCTGGCAAAAGGTAACCCAGTAAGAGGGTGTCTCAAATCTCTATTGGCTTTGTTAAGGCTGGTTTTCATTTGACTAGGGGGAGTGGGGGCGGGGTACATGGACCTTTCAGTTGTTTCTGGATTTCTTACAAAGGGAATTTGTCTAGGAATAGTTACTGAATCTGTGTATTGGTGGGGGGAAAGAAGAGTCCAGGGCTTCCTACTCTGCTATCTTGTTGATGTCGCCAACCCAAACATTCTTTTTAATCTGCTGTTTATTGGTTTCTTTAAAGTGGCCAAGTAATTGTCAATGCAGAATGTGTTAAAGTATATTTAAACCTTAATTCCACTCCTTTTAAGCCATCTATGCTGCTGCTAAGTCACTTCAGTCATGTCCGACTCTGTGTGACCCCATAGACGGCAGCCCACCAGACTCCTCCGTCCCTGGGATTCACCAGGCAAGAACACTGGAGTGGGTTGCCATTTTCTTCTTCCAACTTCATATTCTAGATATGAATATAACTCATAATTTTATTTGAATTTTTATTGTCTATTAGTATTCTTTGGTAGTTCTTCTACAATACTGTTTTGCACTTATTGAGGCTTTGGGTTCCCCAGATCACACTTTTTATTCTCATTTGTAACAACTAATTTCTTAACGTCTCTCCTTCTTGAGACACTTGCCAATAATCACAACTGTCTAGCTCAATAGACCCTCTTGGTATTCATAAATACCAGCTCTCGGTCAGTTCAAATGTTTGCCTTCTCTGTTCTTGCATATAGTCTTCTGACAATTCTTGCTGAAAATAACAGACTGTACCATAGATGTAATTCTAAATTTCAAATTCAAATCTCCAATTCTAGATCCTACAGAGTAACTTTTTACATATTCTGGTTCTCTTTATCTTTCATTATGTTATTCATGCATCCTATTCCTCTACTTCCTTCTTTACTATCAGAAAATGACCTTACTTCTTAGTTTACTAGTTTTAAAAAAAAGGACATTAAATGGGAACATGATCAAGATCCTATCCCTTCACTTGCAAATTTATTCATATTGACAGTGATCTCTAACCTCCCTTCAGCTCAGAATTAATGCTTCTCTTCTTTTTCAAGATTAAAAAAAAATCTGTTTTCTGAATTCCATTCCTTATTGTCTTCTTTGTTACTTCAATAGTTAGTTACTCAACATTTCTCTAATGTAATCAAACTCATCTCCCTATACAATTTTTTTTCAAAACTAACACACACATATAAATTTCAGCTAAACAAGGAAAAGAAAGACAGACATAAAGAAAGAGACAGAGAGAAAGAAGTGAAAAAAAGAAAGAAGAGGGATAAAAAAAGAGAAAGGCAAAAGGAGAAAAGAGATTTAAAAACTTCCTCAAACTCATATTCTCCTAACGCATTATAATGAAGACTATCTTCTCTATGCCAGCTTACCCCAAACCATGCTCCATCTCAGTTCTCTCACCTGAATTGCTGACCCACATCACCTGCTCAACTGTATTTACTGGGATAAACCACAAGCATCTCAGTCTCAGGATGAAGTGTTACTTGCTCAGTCATGTCTGACTCTTTGTGACCCCATGGACTATAGCCCACCAGGCTCCTCTGTTCATGGGATTTTCCAGACAAGAATACTGGACTGGGTAGCCATTTCCTTCTCCAGGGGATCTTCCCAACTCAGGAATTGAACCTGGGTCTCCTTCATTGCAGGCAGATCGTTTATAGTCTGAGCCACCATGGAAGCCCCAATGTCCACATATCAAAAAGCAATTTTTTCTTTCCCATCTTCCAAATCTATTTATTCTACACTTGCTACACTGTTTCTATCAACAAGTAGCACTCAATACATATTCATAAACTAAATTAATGATACAATGCTAATATTTATTATCATTCATGATTCAAGTGATTATATTATTTTCAATTACTACAGAGCTAAAACAAGGCAATAGCAAGAAAATTATTTTTAAAAAGTAATTAAGAGAATTCATCTAGAACATTGATCTGGGACTTAAATCTGATCTCTGAAGCAACTGTTTAAATGTTCTCTATCTAAAATTTAGAGGTTGACCTATATATGGCAAAGGCTCTTCACAATGGAAATAGTCTATTATTATGAAAGCCTCCTTTGATTCCATGAATTATTGCATGTTATTTTAATTTATGTATAAATGTTCAGATCTAGAAAATACTTGTAGAAAAGTTCAAATGTACTGTATGTAAAATTGAAGGACATAAAGGGATGATTTGTGTGAAATTGATTAAGGTTTTGGAGTAACAGAACAAATTACCATTTGCTACCCATGATAAACATCCTAGTAATTGGGCATTTTACTATATAAGAGCATACTTATGTACAACTTATATAAATAAGTTAGAATAATGAGTTGAGATAAATATGTGTAAAATTTGTTCATTAAGTGACAATGGGTTCTTATGCATATTTTTGTAAATAATTATCTGTTGTCATCTACTTTATATGATGACTCCTAGTATGAGAAAAAAATATTTTTTATTACATCACAGGGAAACAGGGCTTTGGACCACCAGGGGGAGTAAAGTTCAAAGCCATTGTCTCCAAAATGCTTTGTCCTAATTTTGTTCAATATCTTCCTTCAAGTGGCATATTTAGGAAAACTATGGAAGCATAATGGACAATGCTGTCAAAGGTTAGAAAATGTTGCACATAAAAATACACTTAAGGCAAGCCAACATCTTAAGGGTGAATCCAGAACAAAAATAATGACTATAACAATTGTAGTCTCCACTACCTAAAGCATAGGGAAAAAAAAATAAGGTCATTATCATATGAACAGGAAATTTGACATCACAGAGAACACATTACTGAAAGAGAACCTATTAGCACCTAAGAGATTTTCCCTATGAGTATAACCAACAGTTTATAATGAATAGCAGGGAATTTTTATTTCAATCTCCATTAATAATGGAATCTTTCTGGGTTTTAAAGAGATGGAAGTGAAGTGAAGTCGCTCATTCGTGCCCGACTCTTTGTGACCCCATGGACAGTAGCCTGCACCAAGCTCCTCCGTCCATGGGATTTTCTAGGCAAGAGTCCTGGAGTGGGTTGCCGTTTATAGTACCTAATACTTGAATATGCTTATAAAGTTAAACACATTTCATTTGAGAGAAAAATAAAGAATATTTATAACATAAAATTTTTAGGAAGCAAGATAATCATATTTAAAGGAAATTTGTAAAAACAGAAATAAACTTAAAAACTTACAAAAACAGTTTTTGTGAAATCAAAATATTTTATTGAAAAATGAAAATTCAGGGGGTTTTATCTGAGTCATGGGGACATTTAGGCATTAAACATTATTGTCTCCTTTTTAATCTCTGTGTAGACAGTCTGTAAGTAGGATGGCTACAGTTCTACTCTCCAAACTAGGATCTTACTGAGAAAAAAAGGAGCTGCTGACAATTGTGCCAAGACAATAAGAGTAAGCTCAGACAAAGCCAGGAAAACGGAGGTGTGTGGTCGCCACACCTACAGACCATTTAAATGCTGCTGTTTTAGAGCTGATTTATCCAATGTTTGTCTAAACTGTTTCCAAAGGCTTGCCACAGATTTGCCAAAACTATGATAAAGATGTTTAAAAAATGCTAAAACATGTTTTCTTATGGTTGATCCTTTTTATTTTATTGCTGTGGAAAAATTATATGAAATTGCAATTGTGGTAAAGAGACATGAAATTTAATCTAGAATAATAAACACTCCTTTTTCTATTTTTCAAATAATATCAAAGCAGTAAAACATGCTGTAACAAACTAATTTCCTGAAATATCATATTCCCTGTAAAAATATAGGTTTGATCAGTTATTTTGGTTGGTAAGGATACGAAATCTAAACTTTAGTGTTTCCAAAAGTTACTTAACTTGGCTCCTATTCATGGCTATATAATGTATCTCTAACTCAATCAGCTATTTAACAAATGCACATTCCAGTTGGGAAAATATAGATAACTTGACCAACCGATTGCAACTATTAAAATAATTTAAAACATTAAGTGCCCTAGTGACAGATAGTCAGAAGGGTCATTCAATTCAATTCAACACATCAAAAAAAAAAAAAGAATTGTAATACAGCCTGAGAAATGATACAATAGGTATTTGTGTAAGGTATTTTGGGACTGTTCGGTCAAAAAAGAATATGTATCTTGGTAAGATATGTTTCTAACGAGATTTTCCTGATGGAAAGAAACAGGGCCAAGCATTCCAGGTAGAAAGGACATTAAAACTGAAAACTTTTTATGCTGTCATATTTGACTCTTGCAGGCTTCTCTGTCCATGGGATTCTCCCAGCAAAAAATACTAAAATGGGTTGCCTTTTCCTTCTCCAGGGAATCTTTCCAACCCGAGGGTCAAACCTGCATCTCTCAGGTCTCCTGCATTGGCAGATGGATTCTTTACCATTAGTGCCACCTGGGGAGCCTGAAAATGAGTATATATCAATTAGTGTTAACCTTTACAAGAGATTCTCAGTAGTTTCATACTAATGAGGCAGAAAATAAATTGCTGTGGATTGAGAATCAAATATGGACTCGTCTTCCACTAACATGCAGAGAACTTTGAGTGTGCCTTCCCTTCCGGGAGAGCAAAGGAAGCAAGAAGAACTGGAAAAGTTGGCTCTCCTCTCTCTTGAAGGCATGTGAATAAAAGAGAGTGTTCATTGCCAGGAGGCCACTGAGTCAGAAGACAGATGGGCACCTGTGTGGCGTGTTCACCATGTTACCTGCTTTAAATCCAAAGTGCAATGTCAAGTATATGGACTGGTTATGGAAGGTGTTAAGGGTAAGATGCATGTTATAATATTTGGGATACTTGAATATTTGTGATAAGTCCCCTAGGGTAAAGAATAATGTAACCCTTGATCAGAGGAATCCTTATAGAAAGAGATTTGGAGGAAAGTATTCCAAATCTGCTTCCATACTCCCATGCTGACCTCCTCACTGTGGATCCCAGCCTTCTGGCAAGGTATCTGGAATGTTTCATTGCTACCTGCATGTAATAGGAAAGGAGTAGGTGATAATAACATATCTACTCATTGCCATATCTCCTCAGAGTAAGGAAAGAGAGTTACACAAAGCCCTTGGTGATTTTTCAAAGGGAGCAAATATTAGAAACATCCTGGAATACCTCTCAGTTCCAAACCACAGAGTGAGAATCTCAAGGTCAAGAAAGAATGGTACTGTCTAGTCCTAGAGCAATTAGGCTATCCAGCCATTCCTCGTGAAGAAGCTGAAGAGAAGTACTTTCCTAAGGCAGAAACCCGAGGGAAGGGTGCATGTATGGGTTGGGTGTCACAGAGACCCCTACCTTAATTTCATTCTCTTTCTGATATTATTATTGAAACAACTGTCAATAATGTTATTTTGCATTGATGTAGTGCTTTGTCATTTACCAAGAACCTTTATACTGTTGTTCAATGTCCAGAATAATGATGTGTTAGGCAGGGCATTTATTTATAGGTCATTTCAAGATATTGGATATAATTCCCTGTGCTATACTGTAAATTCTTGTTGTTTAATTTATATATAGTCATTTGTATCTGTATTAATCCTATATTTTTATTTTGTTCCTTCTTCTCTCCCTCTCTTGTTTGGTAAATATAAGTTTGTTTTCTATGTCTATAACTCTATTTCTTTTTTGTTAAATACATTTGTTTAATGTGTTTTGTTTTATTCTTTAGACTTCACATTTCTCGGTCTAACTTACTCCACTAAGCATAATAGCTTCTAGTCCCATCATGTTGTTGAAAATGGCATCATTTCATTCTTTTGGCCAGATGTTCAAGCTGGTTTTAGAAAAGGCAAAGGAACCAGAAATCAAATTGCCAACATTCACTGGATCATCAAAAAAGCAAGAGAATTCCAGAAAAACATCTATTTCTGCCTTATTGACTATGCCAAAGCCTTTGACTGTGTGGATCACAATAAACTGGAAAATTCTGAAAGAGATGGGAATACCAGACCACCTAACCAGCCTCTTGAGAAACCTATATGCAGGTCAGGAAGCAACAGTTAGAACTGGACATGGAACAACAGACTGGTTCCAAATAGGAGAGGGAGTACGTCAAGGCTGTATATTGTCACCCTGCTTATTTAACTTCTATGAAGAGTACATCATGAGAAACACTGGGCTGGAAGAAGCACAAGCTGGAATCAAGATTGCTGGGAGAAATATCAATAACCTCAGATATGCAGATGACACCACCCTTATGGCAGAAAGTGAAGAACTAAAAAGCCTCTTGATGAAAGTGAAAGAGGAGAGTGAAAAAGTTGGCTTAAAGCTCAATATTCAGAAAACTAAGATCATAGCATCCGGTCCCATCACTTCATGGGAAATAGATGGGGAAACAGTGGAAACACTGTCAGACTATTTTTTTGGCCTCCAAAATCACAGCAGATGGTGATTGCAACCATGAAGTTAAAAGATGCTTACTCCTTGGAAGGAAAGTTATGACCAACCTAGATGACATATTCAAAAGCAGAGACATTACTTTGCCAACAAAGGTCCGTCTAGTCAAGGCTATGGTTTTTCCTGTGGTCATGTATGGATGTGAGAGTTGGACTGTGAAGAAAGCTGAGTGCCACAGAATTGATACTTTTG
>SJYV01049010.1:14317-30539 GCA_006410875.1 Neotragus pygmaeus | reverse complement strand
CTTTTGAACTGTGGTGTTGGAAAAGACTCTTGAAAGTCCCTTGGACTGCAAGGAGATCCATTCTAAAGGAGATCAGTCCTGGGTGTTCTTTGGAAGGACTGATGCTAAAGCTGAAATTCCAATATTTTGGCCACCTCATGCAAACAGTTGACTCATTGGAAAAGACTCTGATGCTGGGAGGGATTTGGGGCAGGAGAAGGGGACGACCGAGGATGAGATGGCTGGATGGCATCACCGACTCGATGGACGTGAGTTTGAGTGAATTCTGGGATTTGGTGATGGACAGGGAAGCCTGGTGTGCTGCAATTCATGGGGTCACAAAGAGTCGGACACGACTGAGTGAGTGAACTGAACTGAATAGTCCACTCTATATATATATTGACTCTTCTATATTCATTCATCTCTTGATGGGCACTTGAGTTGCTCCCAATTCTTGGCCACTGTAAATAGTGTTGCTATGAACACTGGGGTGGAAGTAGCTTTTTAAATTATTTTTTTTCATTATTTTTTATATCCATACACATCAGTGGAATTATTAGATCATATGTAAGTTTTATTTTTTGGGGGGGAACCTTCATTCTGTTTTTCAGAGTGGCTACATCAATTTACATTCCCACTAACAGTGTATAAGTGGTCCCAATCCTCTACATTTGCACTAGAATTTGTTATTTATGGACATATTTTATGTTTCTGATGTCACAATTTACATTTGGCATATATAAGAGAAGAATGTGAGGAGACAGAGAAACTTCATACAAACGTAAGCGGAGTAAGACAGTGGCATGAGAACCAAAAGGAATAGAAGGTATAAAAAAATAACAAGGACCTCCAACCCCTTGCCAAATGCAAGAAAGAAATGAGAAAATGACCCAAATTTGGTGGCTATTATTGGTAACTGTTCTCTTAGGGGCTAGTGTGCATTTATCTTAGGCTAGGGAGACTGCATTTTCCAGTAATCATGTCTGGATATGAGCATAAAGAAGGCTTAGCACCGAAGAATGGATGCATTCAAACTGTGGTGCTGGAGAAGATTCTTGAGAGTCCCATGGACAGCAAGGAGATCAAACCAGTAAGTCCTCAAGGAAATCAACCCTGAATATTCATTAGAAGGACTGACGTTGAAGCTGAAGTTCCAATACTTTGGCCACCTGATGAGAAGAGCCTACTCATTAGAAAAGATCTTCATGCTGGGGAAGACTGAAGGCAAAAGGAGAAGAGGATGGCAGAGGCTGGGATGGTTAGATGGCATCATTGACTCAATGGACATGAGTTTGAGCAAACTCCGGGAGACAGTGAAGGACAGGGAAGCCTGGTGTACTGAAGTCTATAGGGTCCCAAAGAGTTGGACATGACTTTATGACTGAACAACAACAAGGAGATTGTATAGATCAGTTATCTCTGTTACTTCTAAGGAAATTATAAGATTAAAGTTCTCTTATTTAAAGATAATAAACGTTCTTTGGTTTAATATACTCTTTCTATTGGAACATCTTGAAAATTCGAATTTTGTGAATTTGAAGTTATTTGGAACTATTGTAACAGAAACATCACCTTCATTTTTACAGTATGCATATTGAGATGTTCTTTAGGTTTACTGATCTTTCTATAACTAGAAAGATTCGGGCCTGTAATCAACATTGTTTTCCTTCATGTCTATGGATATATTTCTAGAATCATAATTTTTTAGCCATGACTATGTGACAAGGTAAGGCATTTTAATAAAGAAATGTCGATATATTAGGGAGACGAAATTATGGTGGGTCTTGGGTCCTAGAGACTAGAGAATGAAAGTAGATGTGAAAACTGGATTGTGGGTATGTTGTGAGGAAGACTGGATAGCCTTCAGGCTCAGGCACTATAATTGTGCCTTGAGGTGAAATGGCTCTGGATTTGTTAAAAAGACATGTAATTTAGAACTATATTTTAGGTGAGTGTTATGAAAAAACATTTAGGCAACATGAAGCTATGGTGGAGGAACGTAACACTGGAGAAGAGAGACTGCCTTCTCTGCTGCTATACCTGGAGGGACATTACCCAGATTAGAAGTGAAATCCCAAGTCACTGAAGTACTTTTCTAGTGGATAGGAATTTTACCAGGCAGATGCATTAACTGCCTGTTAAAACTCGTGGTATGGTACATTTGTCTGGGAAATGGGATCATTTGGCAGTATAAGTAAGATGATCTCAAGAAGGCTGGAGTTTCTGTGCCTGAATCACAATCCTCTAGGAAGGGAAGACACCCAAACTGCTAGGTGGCTTGGTTTCAACAGAAATGACTTGTTGAAAGGGGGTTCTGTGGCTAATGAAAATGGTTTTGTGAGTGTGTGTCCTTCAAAAGATAGTAATAAAGACTTAACCACTTTGGAACAGTAGACTTGAAAGGCAGAATTCAAAATATCTTCTGTGATCTCTATGCTTTGGTGGTACACCCACAATATTGTATGTGGCTTGGCAAAAGGGGCTTTACTAATTATTTGACACTTGGCCACCTTATGTGAAGAGTTGACTCATTGGAAAAGACTCTGATGCTGGGAGGGATTGGGGGCAGGAGGAGAAGGGGATGACAGAGGGTGAGATGGCTGGATGACATCACTGACTCGATGGACATGAGTCTGAGTGAACTGGGAGTTGGTGATGGACAGGGAGGCGTGGCATGCTGCAGTTCATGGGGTTGCAAAGAGTCAGACACGACTGAGTGACTGAACTGAACTGAACTGAATATAGGGAAAAGATTCTGGTTTACCCAGATAGGTGCAATGCTATTGTTGTTGCTGTTTTAGTTGCTAACCTGTGTCTAACACTTTTGGGACCCCATGGACTGTAACTGGCCAGGTTCTTCTGTCTATGGAATTTCCCAGACAAGAATACTGGAGTGGGTTGCCATTTCCTTCTCCAGGGGATATTCCTGACCCTGGGCTTGAACCCGTGTCTCCTGCATTGACTGAGCCCCCAGGAAAGCCTGGTAATGCTATCATAAGAGTCCTTAAAAATAGAAAAGAAAGTCAGAAGCCACAGAAATTCAAAGTATGAGAAGGATTTGGTGCATTGTTGCTGGGTTTAAGATGGAGGGGCTATGGGGACTTAAATCTGCCAACAATCTACATGGACTCGGGAGTGTGTTCTTCCCCAGAGCATGAAAAAAGGAATGCAGTTTTACCTTCATCTCAGTCTTGTGAGACCCTGAACTGAGAATCCAGCCATCCCATGCTGACCTATGGATGGTGACATGTGTGTTATTCTAAGCTGCTAAATTTGTGGTAATTTGTTACTTGGCATTAAAAAGCTAAGACATCAGGCATTTGCAAGGGCCTTCGGATTATCTTAAGGAAGTATGTTGAGGAGGAAATAAACATTTTATCACAGTTGGGAGGCTGGGATGGACCTGAGGCTCAACATTTATTTTGAATGTTAAAAGGAATGTGACCTCATTTTGTACTCCCGATTGGTAAAGCAAGAATATAAGTTATAATTAGAATGTGATCAGGGAGAAATAACAAAAATACCACTGAAACAACAAAGACTAAAGCAATGAGAAGCCACATAGGAAAACAACCTTAGGCAGAAAAGGGAGCCAGACACTTCATAGCCTTTGACTTTTCATTGGGCAGTTTTGTTTTATTTCTGTAAATGCTATGGAAAACTATGTTAAAAAAAAAAATGTCTGTCTGCTCAACTGTGCAGAGCTAAGCCAGGAAAAGATGTGCTGGCTCCTCTGGGATAGAATGAAAATGGAAGCAGCTATTCTCTGGGGCCCATCTCGGTGATGGGAGTAAGAACTGAGGAGAAAAACATGAAGTGGAAAGAATCAGAGCTGCTCATCCAGCTCTCCTTCCTCATCTGACATATCTCCTTTGAAGGCCTTCTTCATTCAAATAATCAGGTTTTCAGTGTTTTATTTTCACAAGTGAAACCATTGCCGTATACTGACTTTGTGCCAGAACTCTTTTCACGACTCTACCTGCTACTCATCTTTTTCCTGCAATGATTCTCTTTCTCTTCCTTTGCTAATTTTAATACTGAAACAGAAGAAGCAATGTCTTATCATGTTTATGAGTCATGACTGGATGAATATGAGTCACCAGTAAGTGTTACCACTACCCACCCAGTCACCCAGTCTAGAAATGTGGGTTCCTACAGGCTTTCCCCACTTCCTCCTCTACATCCTCTCTCGTCAAGTCTTATAGATTGTATCTCCTTAACCTCTAATGTCCATCCACTTCTCTCCAAATGCTGCATCATATATCAGTTCTCACCTGAATTAATACAGTTCCTTCATAACCAGCCTCTCAGCTTTGTCTGCATCCCCTATCATCCTTGCAATCACAGGTATCTTTCAGGATAGCACATCAGATATGACATCCCTGATAAAAATACTTTTCTGACACCTGTGGCTTTCTAACCACACTCTAGAGTGTAGCACACAAACTCTCCAAAACCTGGAAGCTGCCTCTTTGGCCACCCCACCTACTCCCAACCCCAGATTTCTCTTAAGGTTTTTCCATGATGCATTTCTTTCAACATGCCATTCCATGCCCTGCCAGGGGCTCTCTCCCATCAGGCATGCTGTTTTCTTTGCCTGGATTGCCCTCTCTGCATTTCTTTTTCTCATCTTGTCAAGTGCTACTCTTTCTCCAAATCTCTTATCACATAATCCCTCCTCCAGTCCCTGCACTGAATAGACACACTACTTATAAATATTTATTTGGCTGTGCCGGGTCTTTGTTGCAGCATGCAGGATCTTTAGGTGTAGCAGGCAGGATCTTTTTAGATATGGCATGTAAGATCTAGTTCCCTGTTCAGGGATAGAACCCGGGGCCCTTGCATCAGGAACGTGGAGTCTTAGCCACTGGACCACCTGGGAAATCCTGATACTCTTCTTTTAGGAACATTTAAATTCTGTCTTGTAACAATTGATTTACTCTTCTGTCTCTCAGCAGTAAAGAATTTGCCTGCAATACAAGAGACACAGGTTCAATCCCTGGGTCAGAAAGATCCCGTAGAGGAGATGGCAGCCCACCCCAGTATTCTTGCCTGAAAAATCCCATGGACAGAGAAGCTTGACAGGCTACAGTCCATAGAGTTGCAAAAGAGTTGGGTATAACTTAGTGACTAAACCACCAAACCATCACCTTCTCAATTAGCCTGAGAGCCCCATAAAGATATTCTTGCCTGGAAAATTCCATGGACAGGGAGCCTGGTGGGCTGCAGTCCATGGGATAGCAGGGTCAGGCATGACTGATCATACATGCAGGCTCATAAGGGTAGGAACCAGGTTTTATTTGACTATTCCCAGAGCTTCTTGCAGCACCTGGGACTTGGTTATTTCCAACAAATGTTTAACTTTTCCCTTTGCTACCACGAGACTGCCCTCAATTTAAAATTGACTTTCATCTTCAGCATGAGTTTCTCTTTCTCTCTTGGGTCTACTGTTACCTTCTTTCTCTTTTGCTCTTCATCTGCCCTGCTAAGAGCTTTGGGTCAGGACATTATGAGATACTTATACATTAGCACAGAAGAATTGTGTCTTCTTTCATTTGTTGGTGTCATGGATTGACACTGTGGGAGTGTATGCTCTGTCACTTTTAAGATAACACATTTTTGAGTGGGAGGTGAACTACATCACATACTCAGCACCTCCTTTGTTTGTACAAAGCATAAACTCTTGCTGGTATGACTAGAGCACCAGACACCCCACTGAAAATGGAATGGCAGAGATTATTATAGTTGGGTAAAACACTGCATTGAAAAACCTGTGGTTTAATGCTTGAGAAGCTGGTAAGATATGCTTTTGGCAANCTTTTAAGATAACACATTTTTGAGTGGGAGGTGAACTACATCACATACTCAGCACCTCCTTTGTTTGTACAAAGCATAAACTCTTGCTGGTATGACTAGAGCACCAGACACCCCACTGAAAATGGAATGGCAGAGATTATTATAGTTGGGTAAAACACTGCATTGAAAAACCTGTGGTTTAATGCTTGAGAAGCTGGTAAGATATGCTTTTGGCAAGCATTTGAACTTGATAATAATGACAAAACATAAAAAGGTAATAGAGCAATATTTTGCTTAGTAAAGACAGAATACGAAGATTGAGAGAAAATACACATTGAATGTTACAAAGCCTCCAAGGGAAATGAAAGGGAGGATATGTGGGCTACTGTTTATTTGATTGGCACATACTGAGGGATTTCCTAAGCTTAAAAGTAATGGAAGGAATCCTAAAGGAAAAGATAGACCAATTTAACTTCATAACAATTTAAAATATTTTTATGTCAAGAGAAGTCATAAAAATAGAGGCAGTAAATATGGAAAAATGTGTGCCATAAATATCTTGAAATTATAATACTCTCTTACAACATAATTTAAAATTTTTCAAGGATCCTAATGAAATTTGGAAGAGACCAGGGACTTCCCTGGCTGTCTAATGGGTAGACTTTCACTCCCAATGCAGGGTGCCGCAGGTTTGATCTTTAGTCAGGGAACTAGACGCCGCATGCTAAGCGTTCACATAGCACAACAAAGATTATGAGAGCCACAGCTAAGCCCCAGTGCAGCCAAATAAAACAAAGAAATTAATTAAGTAAATATTTAATAAATAAATACACCAGTCCTTTTAAAAAAATGTTGGGTGAGACCAAGGGTAGATAGATCACAGAAAATAAAATAATGGCCAGCAAATAATTAAAATAAGCACCACTAACAACAACAACAACAAAAAAACGTTTTTGACTTTTAAAATGGAGAATAATAAAGAAGTGTGTAATACTACCAACTAGCAAGGGTATCATGAGACAAGCACACACACACTGATAGCTCGTGAGAGTGCAAATAATTACATTTTTGGAACGTGATTTGGCAATGTGCAAAATAAGCCTTGTAAGAATTTCTATCACTTGACCCAGCAATTCTACCTCTAGGAACCATAGACAGACACATAAAGTACATAAAGGCTCTCTACAGTATTATTTATAACAACAATGGTTTGAAATCAGCCTACGAGGTCCAAACTCCTAGGCTAGGCAGTCAGAGGGCCAAGTTCTTACTTAAACTGAGTCTGTGGCTTCCGTGATAGCTCAATTGGTAAAGAATCTGTCTGCAATGAAGGAGGGGGGAAGATCTTCTGGAGAAGGGATAGGCTACCCACTCCAGGATTCTTGGGCTTGTCTTGTGGCTCAGCTGGTAAAGAATCTGCCTGCACAGTGTAGGAGGCCCAGGTTCAATCCTTGAGTTGGGAAGAGCCCCAGGAGAAGGGAAAGGCTACCCACTCCAGTATTCTGGCCTGGAGAATTCCATAGACTGTATAGGCCATGGGATCGTGAAGAGTTGGACTCGACTGAGCAACTTTAACTTTTCAACGAGCAGTAGCAATGAAAAAGGCAGACTAGGAGGCAGAGCATGGAGAGAGAATAGTGGTTTTTAAACAGCAAATATTGTGCTTCTTTTTTGAACTCCAAAATCAGTTTGCTGGGCCACAGCCAGAATGAAAATCCAGAATGGTATAGAAAAGAGTAGAAAATATCAGAGGACTCTCCATTAAGTTTTAAAAAATCTTTACCTAGAATATTGAGAGACTCAAGTAATTTCTTCCCCTTTAAAAAATGTTTAGTGAAAGGTTTCAAACACACCTAAAAATAGAGTGATCAGGTAACAAACCCCCATGTACCCATTATCCAGCATCAATAATTATCTACAGAGTCCTTCAGTTTCTTTTTTTAATATAAATTTATTTATTTTAATTGGAGGCTAATTACTTTANTGTGGTGGACAGACTTTTTAAATTATAGGCTTTGAGAGGGTGACTTTGAATGAACCATGCTGAAAACAATGGACATTTTTCAGGTGTTTTTCTTTTTTGTTCATTTCTTACAGCTAACCTCTTCATTCCCTTTCTTACTCTTTTTTATGCATACAATTTAAAATCCTTTACCCTGTTTCCATGCCTTCACTTATGCTGGTAACCCATCCTTCCATGTTTTTTCTCAAGCTCACATAATCAGGTATACATTTATACACCCACATGCACACACACATAATCTTGTTATTTTATAGAAATGCTATCTCATTATATTCACTTCCACATAAAGAAAAAAGAAAGCAGTGCCTCTGGTGGTATGTTCAGCAGAGTCTTCTGGGAATCATTACTGGAGGTCTAGCATGGAGCCAACTGTCCTAGCTTTTTCAATAAATTCTGGTATTAAGTTTCTTTCTAATTCAAACAGCTAAGGTGATGCCTCTTTTATTCTCTTGAATCCTGACTTATTCAAGTCCCTTCCTCCAAATCCCATGATTATTATATGTCACTACTCTTTTAAATTCTTGCCAGTATGATGGGTATTGGGCTTCCCTGGTGGCTCAGTTGGTAAAGAACCCAACTGCAATGCAGGAGACCCAGGTTTGATCCCTGGGTCAGAAGTATCCCTTGGAGAGGGAAATGGCAACCGACTCCAGTATTCTTGCCTGGAGAATCCTGTGGACAGAGGAGCTTGGCAGGCTCCATGGGGACTTCTTGGCAGTCCATGGGGTCGCAGAGTCAGACATGACCAAAGCGTCTGAGCACACACACATGCAAAATGGGCATTAAGTGATGTCTTGGTACTGCTTAATCTTGGATATGAGTCTCCCCCAACTCTCTTGTTCTGATGTGTTTGAATATCGTCTTTGCTCCTCACTGCAACTCTCTCTGCTTCTTCCCTAGATTTTACTGCCCTTCTGCCCTTTGTGGTTGGAGTAATCTACTGATTCATAGGTTATTCCCCTTTATTTAAAAATTATTTTCACTTCTGCTTCCTTGATATTCTCTTCAACACTACTTCTACCCTAATTTATGGCATACCAATATCCATGCAGCCCAATTCTTCCTGTATCGCTCCCTTACCTCTCCGTGATCATTCCTTTTTTGGGCCATGCTAAGTGGCTTGCAGGATCTGAGTTCCTTGACCAGGGATCTTGCAGGGGAAACATAGAGACCTAACCACAGGACCACCAGGGAATTCCCTCAGTGTTCATTCCTTTCGATCGCTGAGTTGCATTTCATTGTATGTATATAGCATCATTTGTTTATCCACTCACCCACCAACAGATCTTTGGGTTGTTTTTGGTTTTTTGCCCATTGTAAATAAAGCTGCTATGGACATTNCCAGGGAATTCCCTCAGTGTTCATTCCTTTCGATCGCTGAGTTGCATTTCATTGTATGTATATAGCATCATTTGTTTATCCACTCACCCACCAACAGATCTTTGGGTTGTTTTTGGTTTTTTGCCCATTGTAAATAAAGCTGCTATGGACATTCATGTTAGTCTTTACAGTCAGATACAGTGACAAATAGAGTTTGCCCACAGATTNAAGATCATGGCATCTGGTCCCATCACTTCATGGGAAATAGATGGGGAAACAGTGGAAGACTTTATTTTTTTGGGCTCCAAAATCACTGCAGATGGTGAGTGCAGCCATGAAATCAAAAGATGGTTGCTCCTTGGAAGGAAAAAGCAGAGATGTTACTTTGTCAACAAAGGTCCGTCTAGTCAAGGCTATGGTCTTTCCAGTAGTCACATATGGATATGAGAGTTGGACTATAAAGAAAGTTGAGTGCCAAAGAATTGATGCTTTTGAACTGTGGTGTTGGAGAAGACTCTTGAGGGTCCCTTGGACTGCAAGGATATCCAACCAGTTCATCCTAAAGGAAATCAGTCTTGAATATTCATTGGAAGGACTGATGTTGAAATTGAAACTCCAACACTTTGGCTACCTAATGTAAATAACTGCCTCATATGAAACCACTACATTAGTAGTTCACAATGAAAAGGTGATCATTTGCCCCCAGGGGACATTTGGCAAAATTTGGAGACAGTTTTGGTTGTTAAAACTAGAGGGTTGTTACTGGCATATAGTGGGTAGAGGACATCTATATATCTAAATATCCTCCAGTAAACAGAAGAAAAAATTATCTAGTCTTAAGTATCAATGGTGCTGAGCTTAACAAACTGAAACTACATACACAATAGAGTAGCCAAAATTAAAAAGACTCACAATACCAATGTTAGCAAGGATGTGGAGCAAAAGGAACTCATAAAAAGTTGCTAGAAGTGAAAAATACTACAGAATCTTTGGAAACAGTTTGGCATATTCTCAAAATGTTAAACATGAGCTTATTGTATCCAATAATCCACAGAAAAACATGTTCATTGTCATGGTCATTTTAAGGGCCTTCTGGGTGGCGCTAGTGGTTAGGAACCCGCCTGCCAATGCAAGAGACATAAAAGAATCAGATTTGATGCCTGGGTCAGGAAGATTTCCCCTGGCGGAAGGCACGGCAACCCACTCCAGTATTCTAGCCTGAAGAATCCCATCGACAGAGAAGCCTGGCGGGCTACGATATATAGGGGCAAAGAGTTGGACACAACTGAAGTGACTTAGTGCACAGTCATTTTATTCTTAGAAACAAACTGCGAAGAACTCAAATATCTGTCGGCTTGTTAATGGATCAACAGATTGTGGCATATGTAATACTCAACACTAGAAAACACCATTGATGCCTGCAACAGCACAGATAAATCTCAAAAGCATTAGTCTAAGTGAAATACATCATACTTCAAACCTTACATGCTGTTTAATTCCATTTTTATGACAGTCAGGAAAGAAAAAACATACTGTGATACCAAAAAGCAGATTACTTGAGCTGGAGTGGGGGTAGGAGATTGACTGCAAGGGGGCAAAAGTTGTATTTTAGTGGGCGATGAAAATATTCTATATCTTGACTATGGTGGTATTTGCATAATTGTATACATTTGCTGAAACTCACAGGCTTCATATTTTTAAATTAGAAAGTTTTATTGTCTGTAGCTTGTATCTCAAAATAAACTGAAAAGGGGGAAATAAAGAAATTGCACGTCAAATGAAGGAAACCCTTCTATAACTGGGCTTCCCCGGTGGCTCAGAGGATAAAGAATCCACCTGCAATGTGGGAGACCTGAGTTTGATCCCTGGGTTAGGAAGATCTCCTGGAGGAGGGTATGACAACCCACTCCAGTATTCTTGTCTGGAGAATCCCCATGGACAGAGGAGCCTGGTGGGATACAGTCCATGGGGTCGCAGAGTCGGACACAACTGACAAGCACACATCACACTCTTGTATAACTGTGGGTTTCAGAACAACACAGCCTCTGTGAACACTGGGACGCTCTCTGCCCAAGTAAGAAGCTGCCCCAGTCATAGTTCACACTTGGGGGCTGGATGCTTACCATCCGTCTCCCTCTCCATAAACAATTGTCCAAATTGAGGCAGGGGGATCTATTGTTCAGAATCCTAGGTCTACTGGAGTCTGAGCAATGTGATTTTTAGCTCCAGATTTCAAAGTATATTAATGCATGTTAAATGGAAGTTAGTATCAAAAACAAATAGCCAGCCCAAGGTGTCCACCACAGCTCACCTTCAAGCAGTCACTGACTAGTTTGTTCCATGCTTATACATGTAAATTGTTTTCTTCTTTCTCAGTTGGACTCTCTCTGTTGCAATCTCCCAACCTTTCTCTTTTGCTTACCGTCAAGTCCTTCTTCTTGTCTGCACCCTTACTATCTATCCAAGACTAGGTCAAGCGATTCTTTCTGGCAGTACTGCTTCTAGGCCCAGGGAAGCAGGGCTTCCATCAGGGTCCCCATTGTTGAGAGTGCGTTTCTAAGAAAATGTCAAAGTACCCTTGCAGTGGTACTTAGTGGTGGAGATCAACTATGGAAGGCAGTGCTATGTGGGTGGAGAATCAGAACACACCAAGACCTATGTTTTCCCTGGTCTCCATTCCCCCCCTCAAGGTCTTCTCCGACCCTTCTTTATCCCTGACTCATTCTTTTATTATCTGTCAGAAGACTCAAGGAGCTCCAGGACGCATATGTTTGGTCCCATGAGCTGGATCCTATAGCATGTGATCACGGGAGACTGTGCTGCTTAGAAGAGGGCTTGAGGTTGACTTTGAGTGAGCTTCACTTATGTCTGACACAGAAAGCACTCAGGACACCAGGTTACCCCTGATGCATGCGTCAACTTTGCCCATTAGGATTTCATCCCTGCTCAGGTCTACAGCATCCCATGGCCTCCAGAGGTCCCACACACTGAAGAAGGCAGTGTTCCAGGGCTGGCCATGTCTATTTTTCCCAAGAGCTTATGACACTATTGCTCAGTGTTGCCAGTTAATTCTTCTAACTGATGTTATCTTTTGACTCTGACTGATATGGGGACATTGTGTACACCTGGGTCTGCCTTAGGCTGTTTGATCTAGGACTATACCTTCTTCTTGCCCTCTGATCACGGGCCCCTCACCTGGTGCCTGGTAAAGACAGGTATGTGGTGATAATCTGATACCCAAGTATTCTCTAACTGCAGCCTAAATGTTAATTTTGCTGTGGAGATAGAATAAGTTCATGGAGAAAAGACACTGCATTTTACATATCTGTTGCATTTTCACTGCATCTAGCTCTTACTTTTGTTGTTGTTGAAGTCGCTAAGTTGTGTTCGGCTCTCTGAGACCTCCATGGACTTACCATGCCAGGCCTTTCTGTCCTTCACAAAATCTCCCGGAGTTTGCCCAAGTTCATGTCCATAGAATCAGTGATGCTATCCAACCCTCTCATCCTCTGCTGCCCTTTTCTCCATTTGCTTTCAATCTTTCCCAGCAGCAGGATCTTTTCCAGTGAGTTCGCTGGTTATGTCAGGTGGCTGAAGTATTGGAACTTCAGCATCAGTCCTTCCAGTAAGTATTCAGGGTTGATTTCCTTTAGGATTGACTGATTGGATCTCCTTGCAGTCCAAGGGACTCTCAAGAGTCTTCTCTATCACCACAATTCAAAGGCATCAGTTCTTCAGTGCTCAACCTTCTTTATGGTCCAGCTGTCACATTCGTACTTGGCTACTGGTAAGACTGTAGCTCTTATTAGCACATGATTACTGCTGTTCATTTGTTCTCTGGAAGATTAGCTGTAAGGTCCACAGAATACTGACTTTTCTCAATAAATCAAACATTTCACTCAGGGGGCCAGATGCTTAATATTTTCTCTCTGAAAAAAGAAGCTATTAAATAATGTTGGTTTGCTGCTTTGAGGTCAGCATGCCTTAACTTAAAAAAGTAAAATACACATTTTTTTTATTTGAACAACTCTGGAAAAATTCTGCTTTTGAAATACAATTGTAAGTCAGTTACAATGTGAGAGACTAAACCATTTTTGCATGGTATAAAAAAGACCAAGTAAATGGACACAGGTTTCTTGAATATATAACAAATGCCTCTTCCTTTTGTTATAGATCATTTTCCCTTTCAAGAGATTCTTATTTCATTATGTTGATCCTGACGGAAGCAATTCTGATTTCCTTCCTCTGGTATGTGGTATAATTTTAAAGGTTGGTGTGATGTACTTTGGTATGACATGAAACTTTTCATGAGATTTACAGAATCAGCCAGATCTTACTATAGCCAGATATTTTCCTAACAACCTAAGCCTGACATCAATTTGGATGATGAATGTACTCAACTTAAATTCCTTTTAGGATACAGACAAATAAGTGGTGAAAAAATAAAAGAAAAATCTACCATTTGGAATAGATACCTGGTTCCAAATCTATCTAACACCTGCCTTAGTTATGAAATTAAACCAAAAAAAAGTTTGATTCTTTTTCTTCTTTTTAAAAATATTTTAATTAATTAATCTTAATTGGAGGATAATTACTTTAGAACATTGTGATGGTTTTTGCTCACTAGTATATTTGATGTGAAAATTCTTATAAAACCAATTTGTATTTCTGTCAGAATAATGTCTTCAAATGTGAATTGGCAGCATAGAATAAGAAGAGTGTGACTGTAGTAGAAAATAATATTTTATATAAAAGGTGGCTTAAAAAAAACCAAAATCAAATAAAAACAAGCAAAAACTTTGAAATAGTGGGTCAGATGAGAGACAAAGTAACCAGAAAAGGACAAACCATCTATTCTTTGTTATATCTAAACACTCTGAAGTGCTCAATTGTAAATGCGTAAATACCTTAAATAAAATACTTAAGACTAAAATGTTAAGTTTGGAATGAGTCAAAAAGCTCAAAGCCAAGGATTAAAAAAAATTTCTAGGATAAAGTGTTACTGAACATTTATTGAATTATACAAACTGCTTTTATTATTACTTTTTTTAATTTGGAAGCACTTCTAGTAATCTATCTTGAGAATTAGAGAAAATGGGAGTTTACATTTCCTAGACTATTCTACGCTTAAAGTAGAAAATGATAACATTGACCCATTTTAATGAAGTCAATAATTTATGTAAAATAAAATTTCTATTTGGANTTTGGAAGCACTTCTAGTAATCTATCTTGAGAATTAGAGAAAATGGGAGTTTACATTTCCTAGACTATTCTACGCTTAAAGTAGAAAATGATAACATTGACCCATTTTAATGAAGTCAATAATTTATGTAAAATAAAATTTCTATTTGGAGATAGATTTCAAATATAAATTTTAGTGTGCTAATCTGCTAGGCTAAGAGAACTTTTTATAATCAAATATATATTTAGTTATTCTGAACCTTTTCCTTGATTATTTAATTTAGATGTAAATATCAATTTGTGGACTTTTTAAAGCATGAGTCAATTCAAGCAATTTTTTAATTAAACACACAGTTAATAGTAGGTTGATTGAACTCCATTTATAGTTTTAAAAAATTCAATTATTTCACTAAATTGAACCATTTAGAAACCTATTATCATTGCAAGCCTACTTCAGAAAAATACTGAGATTGAATAGAATAATTTAAAGTATACTTTTCTTTTCTAAGTTTTACATGGGCCATTTGTTCCTTTAAAAATCACATAGATTTTGTTTATTGTTTTGGAATATTGAAATGAACTTGTAAAAGTGAGTAAGAACTTAAACATTTTGGTAAATTCTCTTTCCACTTGAAGTTTAAGAAACACAAGGCATAACAAGAAAAAAGCTTTCTCAGAATGAAAAATTTAGAATGGCAAATCATACATTGCATATCAAATTTAAATGTTTTGGGGGACTCTAAAATACATATTATCAGTATGTATTCCTTTGGAATTCATTAGACCATTATATAATAGATTCACTTCCTACATCTACCCATTCATTCAGTCACTAAGTTGTGTCCAACTGTTTGCGACCCTATTGACTGCAGCATGCCAGGCCTCCCTGTCTTTCACTGTCTTCCAGAATTTGCTCAAATTCATGTCCACTGAGTTGGTGATGACATCCAACCATCTCATCACAAACCTAGACAGCATACTGAAAAACAGAGACATTACTCTCCCAACAAAGGTCTCCATAGTCAAAGCTAGTTTTTCCAGTAGTCATATGGTGGTTCAGATGGTAAAGAGTCTGTCTGCAGTGTGAGAGACCCAGGTTCGATCCCTGGATCAGGAAGATCCCCTGGAGAAGGAAATGGCAACCCACTCCAGTATTCTTGTCTGGAAAATCCCATGGATGGAACAGCCTGGTCAGCTAGTCTGTGGGGTCGCAAAGAGTTGGACACGACTGAACGAATTCTCTTTCTTTCTTTCTCTTCCTATACAGATGAGAGAGTTGGACCATAAGGAAGGCTGAGTGCCAAAGCATTGACACTTTCAAATTGTGGTGCTGGAGAAGACTCTTGAGAGTCCCTTGGACTGCAAGGAGATCAACCAGTCAATCTGAAAGGAAACCAGCTCTGAATATTCATTGGAAGGACTGATGCTGAAGCTGAAGCTCCAATACTTTGGCCACCTGATGCGAAGAACTGATTCAATGGAAAAGACCCTGATGCTGGGAAAGATCGAGGGACTTGAGGAAAAGGGGGTGACAGAGGATGAGATATCTGTTTAGGATAGCTAATTATGAATTTATTGTTAAGATTATCACTATTAAATTACAAATTTTAATCTGGTATCATAACTGGAAGGAAACTCAGTCTTGTAACAACTATCCAGATAATTTCTAGAAAATTTTGAAGTCTTTTATACTGCAAGCATAAACTATGCTAGGCATTACCAAAGGTTGGTGCCTACTGAACAAACTACAGTTCAGTTCAGTTCAGTTGCTCAGTCGTGTCCAACTCTTTGTGACCCCATGAACTGCAGCATGCCACGCCTCCCTGTTCATCACCATCTCTTGGAGTTCACTCAGACTCATGTCCATCGAGTCTGTGATGCCATCCAGCCACCTCATCCTCGGTCGTCCCCTTCTCCTCCTGC